>JAVJIF010014361.1:0-100009 GCA_038442645.1 Agave tequilana | reverse complement strand
GTCGACCGCGCGGTCGACCGACTGAAAGCACCCACTCTCGGTCGGGGCCGGTCGACCGGAGGCACAACGGTCATAAAAATGACCGTTGGTCGGTCGACCAAAAGGGGCATTTCTGCCCTTTCCTGGCTGCCAACGGGCAGATTTTTTTAGAGGGTTATAAATACCGATCTCTTGAAGCTGGTTTCTTGATGTTTTTGAAAGCAAAATTTCTCATCTTCTTAAGTGTTTTAGCAGCAAGTTAAAAAAGTTTTTGTACTAAAAGATTCAATCTTTATTTGTTCTAAAGAGTTGGAAAATTCAAAGAAAAGGAGAGTCTTTGGGAATTGGTTTTTGATCTTCATTTATATTTCAATCTATAGTTTTTCCCAAGAGTTTTTCTTTGTGATTTGTTTTTCAAACTCTTTGTTTCTCACACTTGAGCTATCATATCTATCTTATCTATTAGGATCATTATTTTGTGAGGAAAATTGGTTTGTGGTTGTTGAGACCACTAAGAGTTGTAACCTTCCTTGTATTTGTTGGTATCCCTCTTGTGTAGAGGTGATTGTGGAGGTGACTTTGGTTGTGTTGTCATCCCTCTAAGTGTAGAGGTAATTGAGGTTGAAGTTTGGCCTTGCGCCTATCCCTCTAAGTGTAGAGGTGATTGTTGTTGTTTGACTTTGTGCCTATCCCTCTATTGAGGGTTCATCTTGTGTGGCTTAGTGTCTTGCCTCTTGTGTAGAGGTTGTTGTTATTTGAGAGAGGAGTTGTGTACTCCAAAGTTGTATTACCCAAATCCTCAGTAGAGGTCCCTGTGGGGAAGTCATGTGTGGGGACGATTTAGTGAAAATCCTTCTGTGTGAAGGCGGGGACGTAGAGCAGTGGCTCGAACCTCGAAACATTTCTCAATGTTTGCGATTGATCCACTTCCTCTAAAATTTCTCTCATATATTGTATCTTGCATTGCATCATATTCATCATATATATGCTGGTATTGTTTGTGTGCCTCACTTGTGTTGAACAAGAGAACTTTACATAGCACCTCAACTCTTATTTAGAGGAATTTAGAGGAGACAGTCCAGAGCCCTTTATCGGGAATTCGGCTACACTTTTTGATTACACTAAGGTGTTGTAATTTGTTTTTATTCCGTATCATTTGTCATTAGATTAGCCATAACACTATTAACCCCCCCTCTAGTGTACTTTCAATTAGTATCAGAGCCTACGCTCTTGATATTAGGTTTAACCACCTAAGAGGGAGATCTTGGCTAGCTAATCTATATTTGCATTTGCACACATATTTGTTTACACACACTCATGGATTACCTTGCCCCTCTCATGTTTGATGTTTCTAACATCGATAAGTGAAAGCTTAGAATGAGTGCTTACTTAAAAATTCTAGGCTTGCATGTTTACCTTACCGCTACCAAGAAATCTTATTGGTAATAGCAAGCATATAGAGGCCAATGCACAAGCTCTAATGGCACTTAGAAAGACACTAAGCAAAAAATATTTATATATGATTTCTCATTGTGATTCGCTTTTGCAGTATGGAACACTTTGACTTCTCCCAAGCTCCAAACGACGAAATATGTGGAGGAGAAATCTAGTGGAGAATCCGAATAAGCTTACTACATGGTCCAAGGGAATGACTCCCTTGAGGTATACTCGGATACTCAACTAGATGATAGTGCTAGTTCTTCTTGTAGTGATGATTATGTTGATGCCGATACATTAAATGAAGAACTTTCTATTGTTTGTGAAAACCTATTAGAAAATACCAACTTTTGAAAAAGAAAAGTCTTAAATTAAAAAAAAATAAGGATTTATTTTCAAAACTTAACATGGCTTTGCAAGAGAGGGATAAGATCTCTAATGAAAGGGACTCACTGAAATTTCAACTTGAACTTGCCCTAAATGAAAATGAAATTTTGAAAAATAAAAATGATTGTGACATTGTTTTGAAGCAAAATAAGACTTCGACTTCAAAACTTGAAATTATTTTAAAAGAGAACCAAATTTTGAAAAATAAAATTGCTTTAATTTCAAAAGAATTGGATTTGATTTCTAAGAAAAATAAATCTTTGAAAAATAATATGATTCAAATGTTTGTCATGCTCCTATAGATTCATCCTCTATTAACAAATATGTTTCATGCTCCACTCTTCTTCTAACATTGAAAATGATATATGTATGTTAAAAAAGAGTGTTGATTGTTTGGGCTCCACTTTGAGCCATTGTGTCATGAACCATACACGGTTGGAATCCATGTTTCACAAGAAACATCCTCCCCATATACATGCACACAAACCAAGGCATACTGTAATACCCAGTTCCCGGAATACGTACTTAGTTGCGTATTCAGTTTTTCGATCGTATTTTTCGATTTACTTCTTGTATTTGACCGATTTTAGTTTTAAATATCATTTTCCAATATTTTATATTTTCTAGGATTTTCTGGAATTTTCCCGAATTAAATTGAAAATCTTCAAAACCGGTGTCGACCAGTACCGCTGATCGATTCCAGGATTTTAATTTACAGACAGATTGGAATTTCTCGAAGAGTCTTTAGACATTTCCTCTTAGAATCATATTTCCTACCTAAATACTTTTTCTGAGGATTTTAGGAATTTATGAAAATTCCACCGGAGTCGGTATCGGCCAGTATCCGGGATTTTTAATTTACAACTGGGATCGAATTTGAGAGAAACGCTTTCACGTATCTTCTTAGAATATTATTTCCTATCTTAATTCATTTTTGGGAATTTCCAAAATTTATTAGATTTTCTGTCAAAACTGGCGTCGACCGACATCGACGGCCGATTCCAGGAATTTTAATTTCAAAACGATAAATTATTTCTTGAAACGAATTTCACCATGAGTCTTAAAATAATATTTTTGATTTTTGTGAATTTCTGCGGGTCGTTCCGAGATACTTGATTTCGGGACGATTTCGGTATTTTTCCGAATGTTTTCCGCATCCACGACCAAACCCGGGAATCAGTCTTTTCAACAGTTTCACTTTTTGAGTCCAAGAAAATATCTTCTCTTATGAATTTCTTTTCCTTTTTCCTTTTTTCTTTATTTCCTTTCCTTCCTCCACAAGCCACAAAGTTCTCCAACTTCCACCATTTTCTACACACTTCCACCAACAAATATCTTCACTACAAACAAATCCAACCTCTCTCCCCTCCCCATGGCTGGCCAAGATTGGCTAAGAGAAACACCTCACCTCTCCACTTTACAAATAACCCCTCTCTTTTACATTTTTGGCACCTCCTTCACAAAATCAAAACCTATATAAACTTTTCCTTCTCATTTCTCCTTCATTTTCACTTCACTTCACCAAAAACTTAGCCTCCACCAAGAGAAGTCTTCACCCTCACCAATTCCTCCTTCATCTTCACCACAACCACAACCACTACAACCTCCTACCTTCATCTTCTTCCTCCTCCAACTCCATTAAACCTACCACAAACTTTCAAACCACCACCAAAACCTTCACCTTCACCAAACAACAACCATCACCCCTTCATCACCTTGAGGCCGGCCACCTCCTTTTGGATTGGGGGCCGTGATCCTCTTCATCGTCGGCAACTAAGGCCGGTCCCTCCTTTTGGATTGGGGCCGTACTTTTCTCGTCGGTAATATCGCCGTAGATTATTCCGGTAATCGTTCGCGATTATTCCGGTGATCGATTTAGCGATATTCGGCGACAAAGCTCACTTTGGACGCGTAAAGCTTCATAGTATCAGTTTTAGGTGAGTAACTTTACTCGCCAAGACATGGACTTGTAAACTCTTTTTATTATTGTATTTTATGTTGTGCGGTGTGGTTGTACTGTTAAACGCGGAGTTATCTCCTGCGTCTAGGCATTTCCTTAACGCGGCCTTCGCGTTATTGTATCGACGACGCAAAGCTAAAGCTCGCGTCTGTGTTCTATTTATATTGACATGACGCGGAGTTATACTCACGTCCGCGTTCTCCTCATGCCCTGATTTAAACGCAGGTCACGAGCCTCGCGTTTTGATACCTTCGTGACGCGATCCCCGCGTCTGAGAGCCCTGCGTCTGCTACTTTCGCGTCTGCTATGCCCATGTCGATGTTCTTCTTGCATTAACGCGACGCAGAACCCATGTCCGCGTCCGCGTTCACCTCGCGTCCTGACTTGAACGCAGACCTCGCGTTTGCGGCACCTTTGCGACGCGAACCCCCGCGTCTGCTATTTTCGCGTCTGCTACTCCCAGACGAATATCACTTCTTATCATGCTATCTCTTGACACCAAGCATGATACACTTGACTCTTATAATTATCACGATAATGGGAATGATAACCGGACATCATGCTTTACTAACTTGATTACGTAATAGTACGAATTGTACTCCTGATATTCCAGACTTGCTCCTACTCATTCCCGAAATCTGATAATTATCTAAAGGACTCTTAAAATGAGACAACTTGCATCGGGTCGGGGGAAATATGCGGCTATCAATATATGTTCGTGTTTACAGTGGCATTAGGTATGTTGTGCAACTAAAATATCCGGTCTGACCTGTGGGCCTCCAGGCGACCGAGGGGAGTGCTGGCTCCCTCTTCCTGATACCATCATGATAAAGGGCATACATAAGTCCCTCCTGTTAGCCTTGCGGCTGGTTCCGTCACCAAGCAACAGAACAATCCTGGACCGTGGTCCCGGCATGTACGGGACCCACTGTAAACATAGTTCGTTGATACCCCCGCTGGTTTCCAATAACAACCTTGCTTTACTCGGATATGGATCTATGTGCGCTGGGACGCTAGTTCACATAGCCAGATATCAAAGTAAGACAAGTAGTAATAATAAAAGACGCCAACTGTGGATCTGTTGTATACGCCTGGATTACGGGGACATGAGATAAAGGTATATGGATGAGGGTTTCCTTGTTTGGATTATTCCTTCGAGGTACTAGTCTCATGGAGCTGTAACCTAAGCTTATACAATGTCTTTCCAACCTTATCTTGTGATGCTTCCATTACTTGCTGACTGATAATTATACTGTTCCAACTCTCCTGCTCTTGTCTCTTCGCCACTCGGCTGTAACCTGATCATTTGTTTGGGAGGTCCTGACTCCCTTGAATTTGTATGTTCAGGTTCCGAAGATTGGATCGAAGTGGAGCCGTCCACAGAAGATCAAGCTTTCCTTGTTGAGCAGGCCGACTAGTTTCAGTTCCCTTTGTGCCAGACTTTTCTCTTCGACTCACGGGATCTTCGTCCAACTCGTGAGCATTTTGTGTTCATATTGTAAATCTTACTTTTGGACTTGGTTGTGGTATAAGACACATGTATTGTATATTATATCCTGTGATAACTTTGTAATTTGTACTTCTTAAGTTGGCATATGAATGAATACCACGCTTTGTTGTACTCTGATTCCTGCTTGTACTAATGCTTAGGCATATATGTGAGGGTATTTTGACCTGCGTATATACGTCGCAGTGACGTCCCCGTACCGTGGGATCGGGGCGTTACAGGTTGGTATCAGAGCCTAGGCTCTCACACCTATAGTACAACCAAGCAGCAAATGGAATTTGCTATTGCCAACTACAATGTACAAAGTTATCTAGTCCTTCTTGATTCCTTCCATTATGTCCTAAAATCCTTCCATTTTTCCAGTTTCCAATCATCTTTTACCAACTAAGTATGGATAGAAGGACGAGTCGTAACAACTCAGGACAAGTATCAAATGAACCTACGGGAGAGAATGCTGATATTCTGAGAGTTATCCAGACTATGATGGAAAATCAGCAACAACAGACAGAACTCCTTAGGCAAGAGTTAGCAGCTCCTAAAGAACAAAGGCCAGGGAATATATCAGACTTTAGACGATTGCAACCAGCTATTTTCACAGGAGGAGAGAAACCACTAGATGCTGAACAATGGCTGATTGACACCACAGATCTGTTGAACGCAGCCCGAGTTCCAAAGGAAAATCAAGTAGAGGTTGCCAAGATTCAATTGAAGGATGTAGCCAGAACCTGGTGGCTAGCTGAGGAGGCAAGATTGGACAAACCTGTCACCTGGGACACATTTTCCAAGAGCTTCTATAGCAGATTCTTCCCTGCCACGGCTCAGAAAGATATGGAAGAACAGTTTATCCGACTTCAGCAATGGAATCGGTCCGTGGATGAGTACGCCGCAGAATTTTAAGACTCAGCCGCTTTGCTCCATACATGGTGACTGATGAGGAGAAGCGGGCAAGTAGATTCCAACAGGGCCTACAAATGGACATCCAAGTCTTTCTAATGCCCCAGCAGCTGAAAACCTATTCCGAAGTCCTCACCATAGCTTGAGAAGTGGAGCGTGGACTGGAGAAGAAGAAAGTTAACCTGATAAGGAACCAGGCCATGAAGAGGCCATTTCCACAAATGGGGAGAGGAGGCCCATTCAGAGCAGCAAAAGTTCAGACAATGAGACGACCATTCCGACCAGCTCCTTTCCAGATGGCCCAACTGTTTACCTTCTGTAGCTATTGCCAGAAACCAGGGCACTCTCGACAAAATTGCCGTAGTGCAAATGGATTATGTCTGGTGTGTGGTTCTCGTGACCATACCATAGAAGCCTGTCCCCATAAAAGAATGGGAATAGCCAACCAAGTCTTGCCAGCACTTCCAGGGCCAAATGGGCAGAGGAACCAAGGACCAATGATTAGGAAAGCCCTTCCCCCTCCTCCACAACAAGCTATTCGCCCAGTCCAAAGAGGAGTTAGGACTGCAGCAGGACGTGGAAAGGGACAAGCTTACAACTTAACGGAGGAAGAGGCCGAGGCTTCTGAAGAGGTGGTAACAGGTAAGATCAGGGTACACTCAAAACCTGTTCTAGCCCTTTTTGATTCAGGTGCTTCCCACTGTTACATCTCAGATCATTTTGTTGCCTTACATTCTATACCTGTTAAGTCTTTAGACCATCAGTGGGAGATTAGTACAGGGAATGGAGTAGTCGTATCTACTAAAGTTTGTATTGATTGCCCTGTAGAACTATGTAACAGAACATTGACCATAGATATGCTCGTTCTAGATACCAAAGGGTACGACGTAATCTTAGGCATGACCTGGCTAAGCAAATACTATGCAGTGCTTGACTGTCGGGAGAAGAGAATTGAGTTCAGAATTCCACGTCAGCCGGAATTTCAATTTAACGGGGAACCCAAGGCTGTCAAGAGAAAAACTCGGATGGCTACTGCTGAGATTCAGAAGAATAAAGTACCGGTTGGGATGAATTCCCGGAAGTATTTGCTGAAATTTCAGGACTCCCACCTGACAGAATGATTGAATTCTCCATTGAGACTATTCCAGGAACAGTTCCAATATCCAAAGCTCCGTACAGAATGGCACCCACTGAGTTAGAGATTCTAAAGAAACAGCTGCAAGAATACTCTGATAAGGGATTAATTCGACCAAGTACTTCACCATGGGGAGCTCCAGTACTATTGGCAAACAAAAAGGATGGTGGTAAACGGTTATGTATCGACTATAGAGAATTGAACAAAGTTACCATCAAGAACAAGTATCCCTTACCAAGGATTGATGACCTGTTTGACCAACTACATGGAGCCCGAGTATTCTCTAAATTAGATTTACAATCAGGTTATCATCAGCTAAAGGTGAAGAAAGAAGATATTCCAAAGACAGCATTCAGGACCCGTTATGGCCACTATGAATTTCTAGTTATGCCTTTCGGAGTCACCAATGCCCCTGCAGTATTCATGGATTTGATGAACAGAGTGTTCTCGCCATATTTAGATCAGTTTGTGGTGGTTTTTATAGATGACATCTTAATCTATTCAAAGAACAACCGAGAGCATGCAGAACACTTGAGGATAGTATTACAGACTCTCAAACAAGAACAACTTCATGCTAAGCAGAGCAAGTGTGACTTCTGGTTAGACCGTATAGCCTTCCTTGGACACATGATTTCAGAAGAAGGAATTTCAGTTGATCCCAGCAAAATCCAGGCAGTAAAGGACTGGCCAATTCCAAGGACAGTGACTGAAATTAAGAGTTTTATTGGACTAGCCGGATATTACAGACGCTTTGTCCAAGATTTCTCCAAGATTGCAGCCCCATTAACAAAGCTCACCCGAAAAGGAGAAAGGTATATATGGACAGAGGAATGTACTGCAGCATTTGAGCAATTAAAGCAAAGACTTATTACAGCTCCAATCTTAAGGACTCCCTCAGGAAGAGGAGGGATGGTCATATACAGTGATGCATCCGGAAAAGGCCTGGGGTGTGTACTAATGCAACATGATCATGTCATAGCTTATGCATCCAGGCAACTGAAGCCTCATGAGCGAAATTATCCAACTCATGACTTAGAGCTGGCAGCAGTAATATTCGCCCTAAAGATCTGGAGGCATTATCTTCTGGGAGACAAAGTGTTAATATACACGGATCACAAGAGCCTTAAGTATATTTTCACACAGAAGGAATTGAACATGAGACAGAGACGGTGGCTTGAATTAATGGCGGACTATGATATAGACTTGCAATATCATCCGGGCAAGGTCAATACAGTACCAGATGCATTAAGCAGGAAGCCAGAAAATAGAATACTCGTCCAACTTACTCAACAGAAGGAGTTAATTCAAGACATCATAAGATTGGACTTAATGTTAGTACAAAGGACTGATAAGGCAGGACAGTTAATGACCCTTCAGATTCAATCAGCATTGATAAATGAGATTAAAGAAGCTCAAAAGGAAGACCCCAGATTACAGAAATTCAGAGCTCAAGTAGAGGCTGGATTGAGAACAGATATCCGTATCCATTCAGATGATGTACTATACTTTGGTAACAGAATCTGTGTTCCCCAAGGAGAAGTTCGACAGAAAATTCTAGCAGAAGCACACAGTTCAGCCTATTCCATACACCCAGGGGGAACTAAAATGTATCAAGATATGAAGAAACAGTTTTGGTGGAATGCTATAAAAAGAGAGATAGCCCAGTATGTGGCCAAGTGCTTAGTCTGCCAACAGATAAAGATAGAACATCAAAGAACAGCTGGACTTCTACAACCATTACCGATACCTGAATGGAAGTGGGAACACATCACCATGGATTTTGTCACGGCACTACCTCGTAGTCCCAAGGGTAATAATGCAGTATGGGTAATCATTGATCGCCTCACCAAATCAGCTCACTTCATACCATTCAGGGTAGGTCAAACAACAGAAGTTCTGGCAGACAAATACATGAAGGAAATAGTTCGTCTACATGGAGTTCCAGTCAGCATCGTATCAGATAGAGACACAAGATTCCGATCGCATTTCTGGGAAAGTCTCCAAGAAAGTCTAGGAACTCGTCTGAAATTCAGTACTTCATATCACCCCCAGACAGACGGACAATCTGAACGGACTATCCAAATTCTTGAAGACATGCTAAGAGCCTGCATGATTGAATTCAAGGGATCATGGGAAGACTATCTTCATCTGGCAGAATTCTCTTATAATAACAGTTATCAGGCCAGTATCAAGATGGCACCATTTGAAGCATTATATGGAAGAAAATGCAGGTCACCGATTTGTTGGGACGAAGTCGGTGAGAGAAGGCTTCTAGGGCCAGAGATCCTAATTCAGACAACAGACAAAGTCCGAATCATTAGAGATCACCTTCGGGCAGCACAGAGCCGACAGAAAAGTTGAGCTGACACAAAGAGAAGGCCATTGGAATTTAAGACAGGAGACCACGTATTTTTAAAGATATCACCCACCAAAGGGGTAATCCGGTTCGGTACTCGTGGAAAGCTTAGCCCAAGATACATCGGCCCATTCGAAATTTGGATCGTGTGGGAGATGTGTCCTACCGATTGGCATTACCTCCATCTTTAGACGGAGTACACAATGTATTCCACGTATCACAGTTGAGGAAGTATGTCAAGGATGAGAATCATATCCTAGATAACTCCGAACTGGAACTACAACCAGATCTGTCCTATCAAGAGCAACCGATGGCCATTTTGGATAAAAGTGTTAAGACCTTGAAGAATAAGGCAATACCATTAGTGTTGGTTTCTTGGAATAGGCATGTGCCAGGAGAGGCCACGTGGGAAAGAGAGGATGTCATCCGTGAACGTTATCCTCAACTATTCACAACTTAAGTTGGTAAAACTCTTCCTTCCTATCCTTCTCTACCGTCACCTTTCCCTTCCTGAAATTTCGAGGACGAAATTTTTTGTAAGGTGGATGGATTGTAATACCCAGTTCCCGGAATACGTACTTAGTTGCGTATTCAGTTTTTCGATCGTATTTTTCGATTTACTTCTTGTATTTGACCGATTTTAGTTTTAAATATCATTTTCCAATATTTTATATTTTCTAGGATTTTCTGGAATTTTCCCGAATTAAATTGAAAATCTTCAAAACCGGTGTCGACCAGTACCGCTGATCGATTCCCAGATTTTAATTTACAGACAGATTGGAATTTCTCGAAGAGTCTTTAGACATTTCCTCTTAGAATCATATTTCCTACCTAAATACTTTTTCTGAGGATTTTAGGAATTTATGAAAATTCCACCGGAGTCGGTATCGGCCAGTATCCGGGATTTTTAATTTACAACTGGGATCGAATTTTGAGAAACCGCTTTCACGTATCTTCTTAGAATATTATTTCCTATCTTAATTCATTTTTGGGAATTTCAAAATTTATTAGATTTTCTGTCAAAACTGGCGTCGACCGACATCGACGGCCGATTCCAGGAATTTTAATTTCAAAACGATAAATTATTTCTTGAAACGAATTTCACCATGAGTCTTAAAATAATATTTTTGATTTTTGTGAATTTCTGCGGGTCGTTCCGAGATACTTGATTTCGGGACGATTTCGGTATTTTTCCGAATGTTTTCCGCATCCACGACCCAAACCCGGGAATCAGTCTTTTCAACAGTTTCACTTTTTGAGTCCAAGAAAATATCTTCTCTTATGAATTTCTTTTCCTTTTTCCTTTTTTCTTTATTTCCTTTCCTTCCTCCACAAGCCACAAAGTTCTCCAACTTCCACCATTTTCTACACACTTCCACAACAAATATCTTCACTACAAACAAATTCCAAACTCTCTCCCCTCCCATGGCTGGCCAAGATTGGCCAAGAGAAACACCTCACCTCTCCACTTTACAAATAACCCCTCTCTTTTACATTTTTGGCACCTCCTTCACAAAATCAAAGCCTATATAAACTTTTCCTTCTCATTTCTCCTTCATTTTCACTTCACTTCACCAAAAACTTAGCCTCCACCAAGAGAAGTCTTCACCCTCACCAATTCCTCCTTCATCTTCACCACAACCACAACCACTACAACCTCCTACCTTCATCTTCTTCCTCCTCCAACTCCATTAAACCTACCACAAACTTCCAAACCACCATCAAAACCTTCACCTTCACCAAACAACAACCATCACCCCTTCATCACCTTGAGGCCGGCCACCTCCTTTTGGATTGGGGGCCGTGATCCTCTTCATCGTCGGCAACTAAGGCCGGTCCCTCCTTTTGGATTGGGGCCGTACTTTTCTTCGTCGGTAATATCGCCGTAGATTATTCCGGTAATCGTTCGCGATTATTCCGGTGATCGATTTAGCGATATTCGGCGACAAAGCTCACTTTGGACGCGTAAAGCTTCATAGTATCAGTTTTAGGCGAGTAACTTTACTCGCCAAGACATGGACTTGTAAACTCTTTTTTATTATTGTATTTTATGTTGTGCGGTGTGGTTGTACTGTTAAACGCGGAGTTATCTCCTGCGTCTAGGCATTTCCTTAACGCGGCCTTCGCGTTATTGTATCGACGACGCAAAGCTAAAGCTCGCGTCTGTGTTCTATTTATATTGACATGACGCGGAGTTATACTCACGTCCGCGTTCTCCTCATGCCCTAATTTAAACGCAGGTCACGAGCCTCGCGTTTTGATACCTTCGTGACGCGATCCCCGCGTCTGAGAGCCCTGCGTCTGCTACTTTCGCGTCTGCTATGCCCATGTCGATGTTCTTCTTGCATTAACGCGACGCAGAACCCATGTCCGCGTCCGCGTTCACCTCGCGTCCTGACTTGAACGCAGACCTCGCGTTTGCGGCACCTTTGCGACGCGAACCCCGCGTCTGCTATTTTCGCGTCTGCTACTCCCAGACGAATATCACTTCTTATCATGCTATCTCTTGACACCAAGCATGATACACTTGACTCTTATAATTATCACGATAATGGGAATGATAACCGGACATCATGCTTTACTAACTTGATTACGTAATAGTACGAATTGTACTCCTGATATTCCAGACTTGCTCCTACTCATTCCCGAAATCTGATAATTATCTAAAGGACTCTTAAAATGAGACAACTTGCATCGGGTCGGGGGAAATATGCGGCTATCAATATATGTTCGTGTTTACAGTGGCATTAGGTATGTTATGCAACTAAAATATCCGGTCTGACCTGTGGGCCTCCAGGCGACCGAGGGGAGTGCTGGCTCCCTCTTCCTGATACCATCATGATAAAGGGCATACATAAGTCCCTCCTGTTAGCCTTGCGGCTGGTTCCGTCACCAAGCAACGGAACAATCCTGGACCGTGGTCCCGGGCATGTACGGGACCCACTGTAAACATAGTTCGTTGATACCCCCGCTGGTTTCCAATAACAACCTTGCTTTACTCGGATATGGATCTATGTGCGCTGGGACGCTAGTTCACATAGCCAGATATCAAAGTAAGACAAGTAATAATAATAAAAGACGCCAACTGTGGATCTGTTGTATACGCCTGGATTACGGGGACATGAGATAAAGGTATATGGATGAGGGTTTCCTTGTTTGGATTATTCCTTCGAGGTACTAGTCTCATGGAGCTGTAACCTAAGCTTATACAATGTCTTTCCAACCTTATCTTGTGATGCTTCCATTACTTGCTGACTGATTAATTATACTGTTCCAACTCTCCTGCTCTTGTCTCTTCGCCACTCGGCTGTAACCTGATCATTTGTTTGGGAGGTCCTGACTCCCTTGAATTTGTATGTTCAGGTTCCGAAGATTGGATCGAAGTGGAGCCGTCCACAGAAGATCAAGCTTTCCTTGTTGAGCAGGCCGACTAGTTTCAGTTCCCTTTGTGCCAGACTTTTCTCTTCGACTCACGGGATCTTCGTCCAACTCGTGAGAATTTTGTGTTCATATTGTAAATCTTACTTTTGGACTTGGTTGTGGTATAAGACACATGTATTGTATATTATATCCTGTGATAACTTTGTAATTTGTACTTCTTAAGTTGGCATATGAATGAATACCACGCTTTGTTGTACTCTGATTCCTGCTTGTACTAATGCTTAGCGTATATATGTGAGGGTATTTTGACCTGCGTATATACGTCGCAGTGACGTCCCCGTACCGTGGGATCGGGGCGTTACACATACACATGCTTCTCACGTTCATACACATAACACCATGTATGCTCATGTGCACACTTGTATACATTGTGGACGTAAAGACCACCTTGCAAAATTTTGTTATGATAGAGTACATAATGTAAATTTTATAAATAAATTTGTTTGGGCTAGGAAAGGTGTTAACTCCTATGGACCCAATAGAGTATGGGTACCAAAATCTATCCCTATTTAATTTTATGTAGGTGTGAGCTCTCGCTTGACGTGAGGGCTATGGTGCCTTGATGGTGGATGCGTTCTGAGCTAAAATGGTAACACTTTTGGATGCATCTCTTTCAAGGAAAGTTTGGTAGGAGGACCACCATGGTTTGGAGATCTAGAGATTATCCCTAATGATTTTGGTAACTATCTCTAACTCTTTATTTTGTTTACATGCTTTTAGATTATTGATTTTTAGCATGTTTTGATTTTTCATGATTATTATGTTATATGTCATGATAATTAGACTTGTGATATACATATGTAGTATTTGAGATACACCCATGTTTTATATGGATTTATATTATTTTTGTGTTCTCACTTTAGTTTAGCTTATCCTAATCTAAGACATGTGCATTTACATAATGATCATATTGGTTTATGTTATGATTTTTCACTTCATGTTTTGATTACATGTTTGGATGTAGCCTTCATTAAAACTTGTGTATATACTTGTACAACTAATGAGCCACATTGATTTTTGTATATTTGTGTCTAATTGCTCATTTGTACCCATTAGATGTACTAGTATAGCCTAGTTTGATGATTTTTGCATTTCAATTGTATTCCCTATTTTTGGACATATTTTTCATGATGATGGGTTTAGCTTCATGTATATGTTAATTTTATTTAAAACTTTAAATATACATGCATACCCTTGAGTCACCTGCCTTCATGCAAACTCTTTTATTGACTCGTTTATTTTTGGGATATGTATGTATACTTGTAGTTTTTAACAAAACATACATATACCTTAAAGTATATTTAGTTTTGATGATTTTCATTATAAAGAAATTTCATTGAGCTTAAATGTCCTATTTTCATGATTTTGTTGATTACATGACTTTTTACACTCTATGTTTGATGTTTACTCATGATTTGTTTCCATGAGCTTATATGAGCTTTATTACTAATTGAGTGTTAATGATTATGTGATTTTCATGTTTTTATGAATATATTCTTATTTTATTCCTTACTTGAAGGATTTCGTACTAGTTTCAAGATTATCATAAAACTAGTTGCGTATTTCTTCATTTTAGAATGTGTTTTCAAAAATGTTAAATTAATTTCAAATTCTATTTTTGAAAACCCCTTCCATCGAAGGGCGGACGGATGGGCGACCATGCCTTATGAGCCTAATTGAAAATTTATTTAAACATGTGCATGAAAAGGGAGATAATTATGAGTTATACATTTGATCCTCATTGTATTTTCAATTGGTATCACAATTGATATTTTTCTTGTATACTCATATATTTTATATATGTATGCTTCAAACTTTAAATAGTATCAATTTCGATTGGTATTTACATTTTCATACATATATATATGTGATTTGATTGTGCTTACAATATCTTTACATCTTAAAGCACAAATTATGTTTAAGCTAAGCTTGATTTATTCCTTAATGTCAATTATTTTTCAATTGGTATCCTATACAAGCTTATGCATCATTTTTATTGCTATTTCATAATGGGGGAGAAAATTCGTGTTTTGCCTTTCAATCGATTCTATTTTCAATTAGTATCTTACTCCCATTCTTTATGATGAAAAAATACTTTGTTGTGGTTTATGCTAACATTTTTAATATTGATATCATGTTTTATTTAAATTGGTATCTATATTGATCTGAGTTATGTGTTGGAAAGAGAGATTATTGCAGAGGAATTTGCCGAGGGTCGTCGAGGTGATCGCCAAGGAACTTGACGACAAAAGGAGAAGGAAACAGCAGCAGAAGAAAGCAGCAGCAGCAGAACAGGCTTGTCGGTCGACCGGGCCGGTCGACTAACGTGCACAACGTGCACAGGATCAGAGAGCGATCGACCGGCCGATCGACCGCAATACCCTGACTGTAAGTGCCCAACTCTCTGTTATTTTCGGTCGACCGACCGGTCGACCGGGGTGGATGTCGGTCGACCGGCCGGTCGACCGACAGTCGGGTTTAGGCGAAAACCTGCTGTTTCAGAAATCAGGATATTTAAGGCTGTTGGTTATTTTCTAGGGTTAAAGTGCCTGCGAAAAGGGATTAGCATCAGCTCTCTTGCATTCAAAGAGACTGATAGCAATTGTAAACATCTTCCAAGTAATTAATCTCTCCATTGGATTGCCCCGAGGACGTAGGCATTAAGGCCGAACCTCGTTAAATCGTGTGTTTGATATTGTGTGTTCTTCTTGTGCTATTTAGGTGTTCTTTGTGCTTGGAGATTTGTGAGATTCTCTGTTAGTTGTTGTCATCGGCGCACAACAAGTGGTATCAGAGCTTCCAGGTTGCGCTTGGGATTTCTGAGGATTCGAAGGGCTCGAGATCTGATCCGGTGGAGATCGTGTGTCGATCTCAGATCAGAGGTATTGGTGTTCGTGGAGATCGTGTGTCGATCTCAGAAGGACGCAAGGAGGGCTCGTGGAATCTGTGGTGGATTAGATCCGGTGAGAAACTCGATTTAGGGTTTCAAGGGACAGGTAAAAATCCAATTTTTATCTGAGTAGAGATCTATTTCTAGTTAGTTGTTCTTCCGCATAGATAGAGGATCAGAGAAATCTCAATGGCAGAAGAAGTTGCATCTGCTAAGACAATGAACTCTCACCCAAGGATTGAAGTTGTTAAGTTCAATGGTACTAATAACTTCGGTATGTGGAGATGCGAGGTTATGGATGCGCTGAACGCATCGAACCTCGAAGACACTCTCCTATTGGAGAGGAAGAAGAGCACGACCACTGATGAAGAGTGGGCGAAGATGAACAGGTCGGCATGTGGCTTGATATGTTCATGTTTGTTATAAGACATAAAATATCTTGCACAACATGAGACGTCGGCAAAGAAGCTGTGGGATACCCTTGCAAAGAAATACCTGACCAAGAGTGTTGAGTCAAGGTTGCAGCTTAAGAGTAAGCTGTATAGTTTTCAAATGAAGAAGGGGAGCACAGTAAATGAGCACATCAACCGATATACGAAGCTTCTTACAGACTTGGTAAACGTAGATGTCATTATAGATGAGGAAGATAAGGCGATCATCTTTCTGAACTCACTCCCGGAAAAGGAGTATGAGACATTCACTCTGACCTTCATCAATGGAAGGCAGACCTTGGATTATGATGAGGTGTCGTCTGCACTGTCGAGTTATGAGGCGAGGAAGAAGGAGAGGCATCCTTCAAAGTCAAGCTCATCGGCGGAGGCACTGAAAGTAAGGGGCAGGAGTTCATCGAGGAAGGGCAAGGAGGTTAGAGGAAAATCGAAGTCAAGGCGGGCTTCAGGGATCTCAAAAGAAATCAGTGCGCTTTCTGCAGAGAAATTGGGCACTGGAAGGTATACTGTCCAAAGTTCAAGGGAAAGAAGAAAGAATCGAAATCTAAAGCAAATCTCGCAAAAGTGGTAAACACTGCAAGCAGTAAATCACAGGCAGATGGATCAGATTCAGATTCTTCAGTATTCTCTTTTTCAGTTACTACTCCCGTCATAGGCTACTCGGGTGAAAACGAGTGGATCTTGGACACAGGTGCAACATATCATGTATGTCCTAATCGAGACTGGTTTACCAGTTTTGAGAAGTTGGAGGGTGTTCGGTCGTCATGGGCGATGATCATCCGTGCATCATGGAGGGTGTTGGCACTATTCCAATCAGGATGTTTGATGGGATGGTGAGGGAGCTGAAAGAAGTGAGGTTTGTACCTCAGTTGAAGAGGAACTTGATTTCTGTAGGAGCTTTAGAATCATTGGGCCTTGGAGTGTCTATTAAGGAGGGAGTTCTTAAAATGACAAAGTGTTCGATGGTGGTGTTGATGGCCGATCGCCGGAACAACTTGTATTACTTGAAGGGTAGTACGGTGACAGGGCAGGTGACAGCTTCTACCAGTCATAAGGAAGATTCAACCGCTGTGACACATGAGGCTGGGACATGCAGGGGAGAAATCATTGCAAGCTCTTTTGAGGAAAGGGTTGCTGAAGGGTGCCGAGACCTACAAGTTGGATCTCTGTGAACATTGCATCATCGGCAAGAAGACCAAGGTGAAGTTTGGCACAGCTTCACACTGCACAGAGGGTATTCTTGACTATGTTCATACGGATGTATGGGGACCTACCAAGACTGCATCAATTGGAGGTAACCACTATTTTGTGTCGTTCATCGATGATTTTTCTAGGCGCTGTTGGGTGTACACTATGCGACACAAAGATGAAGTCCTAGAATTGTTCGTGAAGTGGAAGGCTAATCTGGAGAGAAGCACGGGAAGGAAAGTCAAGGTCCTCCGTTCTGACAATGGAGGAGAGTACAAATCGGATCCTTTTCTAAAGCTATGCCTGATGAGGGCATAGAGAGACACTTCACGGTACGAGAGACTCCACAACAAAATGGAGCGGCTGAGAGGATGAACCGAACTTTGCTAGAGAAGGTTCGGTGTATGTTATCCAATGCAGGACTGTCAAAGAAATTTTGGGCTGAAGCTTTGGCGTATGCATGCCATCTTGTGAACAGGTTGCCGTCGTCTGCAATAGGGGGGAAGACTCCTCTTGAAGCTTGGTCAGGAAAAGTTGCTGGGGACTATGATTTGCTACGGGTCTTCGGATGTCCAGCCTACTACCATGTCAGAGAAGACAAGTTGGACCCAAGGGCAAAGAAAGGGGTGTTCGTTGGCTTCAAGCGAGGAACCAAGGGGTTCAAGATTTGGCACCAAAAGGACAACAAGTTCATACTCAGCAGGGATGTCACATTCGATGAGGCTTCTTTGATGAAGCCTACGGTCTCTCAGCAGGTGGAGACCAGCAAGACCAAGGAGCTATTACAGCAGGTGGAGATTGATGCAGATCCACCATCTCTAGAGGATTCAGTATCAGTTCAGATTATTCTTGAGGTGACACAGGGAAGTGATCGAGCAGTTGAAGAAGATACTGAAGATATTGAAGAGGGTCAAGAGCAGGTCATGGGTACTGTTCCAGATCCTACTGCAGTTGAAAGACCACGGAGGAACACTAGGAGACCATGTTGGCTCATCACTGATATGGTCATCGCGTATGCGCTTCCAGTTGTCGAGGAGGCTATTCCATCTACCTTCAGAGAAGCTGAGATCAGTTCGAAAGCAAGATTGTGGAAAGAGACCATGAATGAAGAGATGCAATCTCTCTACAAGAACGACACATAGGAACTCACCAAGTTGCCCAAGGGGAAGAGGCCATAGGATGCAAGTGGGTGTTTGCTAAGAAGCAAGGATCTCTCTAAGGAGATGCAGTGCGCTACAAGGTAAGGTTGGTGGCTAAAGGCTACGCTCAGAGGGAAGGAATTGACTATAACGAGGTGTTCTCCCCGGTAGTTAACACTCGTCAATTCGTATTCTATTGGCCTTGGTTCGCAGAATGAGTTGGACCTTGACCAACTTGATGTGAAGACCGCCTTTCTCCACGACGATCTTGAGGAGGAGATCTATATGACACAGCCCACAGGTTACAAAACTGCAGGGAAGGAAGAGTTAGTATGCAAGCTAAAGAAGTCGCTGTACGGATTAAAGCAGTCTCCTAGACAGTGGTACAAGCGATTTGATAGCTTCATCAGGAAGAAGAAGTACACACGTAGCCATTATGATCCATCTGTGTACTACAACAGGCTACCATCAGGTGAATATATCTATCTACTTCTTTATGTAGATGATATGTTGATTGCTTCGAGGTCGAGATCTGCTATTGATGCTCTGAAGAAAGATCTATCGTCAGAGTTTGAGATGAAGGACCTAGGAGAAGCTAGGAAGGTTTTGGGCATGGAGATCACTAGAGACAGGAAAGCTGGCAGGGTGAGTTTGACTCAGAAGGGCTATTTGGAGAAGGTACTGTAGAGGTTTAATATCAGCAAGGATACCAAGTCTGTTAGTACACCTATGGCGCCTCACTTCAAATTGTCAGCAAAGATGTCTCCGAGGAGTGTTCAAGAGCGTGAGTATATGTCTCACGTTCCATATGCAAGTGCAGTGGGTAGTTTGATGTACGCTATGGTGTGTACAAGGCCAGATCTATCACAGGCTGTCTCCATGGTGAGTCGATATATGCATGATCCGGGACAGGGTCATTGGGAAGCTGTGAAATGGATCTTGAGATACATCAAGGGAACAACTAATGTAG
This sequence comes from Agave tequilana, assembly GCA_038442645.1. Taxonomy (NCBI): domain Eukaryota; kingdom Viridiplantae; phylum Streptophyta; class Magnoliopsida; order Asparagales; family Asparagaceae; genus Agave; species Agave tequilana. The sequence continues at coordinate 80,277 of JAVJIF010014361.1, read as the reverse complement.
GCCTAGTGTTTGAGAAGGACAACATGGAAAGCAAGAGTGCATAGGATATGTTGATTCAGACTATGCAGGGGGCCTTGACAAGCACCGGTCAATGACGAGATATGTCTTCACATTCTCACAGGCACCGGTGAGTTGGCGCTCCACACTGCAGTCTATCGTCGCGTTGTCGACTACAGAGGCTGAGTACATGGCTATGACAGAGGCCATGAAGGAGGCAATCTGGCTTCAGGGGTTGCTTGATGACTTGAGCGTGGAACAGGATCTGCTGAAGATTAACTGTGACAGCATGAGCGCCATCTACTTGGCGAGGAACCAGGTCTATCATGCAAGGACGAAGCATATTGATGTCAGGTACCATTTCGTTCGGGAGATTCTGGAGGAAGGTGACATCGAGTTGTTGAAGATTCACACTTCAGAGAATCCAGCCGATATGCTTACGAAGGTGGTGTCGGGAGTGAAGTTTGCACACTGCAAAGCTTTGCTCCAAGTCCTTCAGGTGGCTTGAGCTTGCTGAAGCTCATTTGGGTGAACTACGGACGGCTTGATCCCTTGAGCAGGGGTACGTAGGCAACCACTTTGGTGCAGCCGCTCTCGAGTCGGTGTTCGGCTCAGATTTGAAAAATCTTCACCGAGGTGGAGAATTGTTGGAAAGAGAGATTATTGCAGAGGAATTTGCCAAGGGACGTCGAGGTGATCGCCAAGGAACTTGACGACGAAAGGCAAAGGAAACAGCAGCAGAAGAAAGCAGCAGCAGCAGAACAGGCTTGTCGGTCGACCGGGCCGGTCGACCGACGTGCACAACGTGCACGGGATCAGAGAGCGGTCGACCGGCCGGTCGACCGCAATACCCTGACTGTAAGTGCCCAACTCTCTGTTATTTTCGGTCGACCGACCGGTCGACGGGGTGGATGTCGGTCGATCGGCCGGTCGACCGACAGTCGGGTTTGGGCGAAAACCTGCTGTTTTAGAAATCAGGGTATTTAAGGCTGTTGGTTATTTTCTAGGGTTAAAGTGCCTGCGAAAAGAGATTAGCATCAGCTCTCTTGCATTCAAAGAGGCTGATAGCAATTGTAAACACCTTCCAAGTAATTAATCTCTCCATTGGATTGCTCCGAGGACGTAGGCATTTGAGGCCGAATCTCGTTAAATCGTGTGTTTGATATTGTGTGTTCTTCTTGTGCTATTTGGGTGTTCTTTGTGCTTGGAGATTTGTGAGATTCTCTGTTGGTTATTGTCATCGGCGCATAACATTATGTTTACCTAAAACAATTTGGTTTTTACTTTCAATTGGTATCAAGATTTTCACAATATATATATTTCAATTGGTATAAAAAAACATACAATATTTCATTTTCTATTGATATCAAAATTTATAAGATATTTTAAATTGGTATCAAGATACTTTTCAATTGGTATCTTTTGGTATCTTAAAAATTTTGTTTACTTTCAATTGATATCTCAAAAATGTTTTGTTTATTTTCAATTGGTATCATAAATTGGTATCATAATGTTTTGATGTATACCTTTATCAAAATTGATATATTTTTTTCAATTGGTATCATAATATTTTTATATGTATTGCTTATATGTAAGGGAAGCTTAACATCTTCTCTATATATAGATTCATGTTGAGTGTATCTCATATTGAGGAGCTTGACCTCTCTTTTCTATGTCTTACACGTGTGTAGGGGAGCTTCACATCTCCTTTATACATTGTATATTATGCGTTATGTGATTAAGATTTAGTCATCTCTTTTTCATGTAATGCATGTATGCAGGGGGAGTTAACTTTACGTCTCTCCTCTTCATGAATGTATATCGCATATACATCCTTCTAGTTTGATTTGACAAAAAGGGGAAATTTTTTTTGAGTTTATTTATGCCCCTTTGTTGGTGATTTGACAAAAAAGGAAGAGAAATTTGGAGCTTTATATATGCATGTTTAAGTTTTATATATGCATGTTTATGTCATTTATATGCATGTTTATTTTTCAATTGGTATTAGAGCATATATGTTTTGTTTATACAAAAAGAGGAGAAGTATTCTTCATTTATGCATATATGTGTTATTTGATTTATGCATTCATCGAATATCCTTATTATTTATTGCTATGCATGAGTTAAGGGGGAGCTTCTATGAAGCTTAACTTTAATCCATGCATATATAACTCCATGAGCTTTGTCATCATAAAAAATGGGGAGATTGTTGGCCCAGAGGCCCATCACTCTAGTTTTGATGATGATTAACTTATGTAGTTACAATTTACTAATAATCTTGTGATATTTAGTTTCAGATATTTAATCAAGATTTTAATAGGTGTTCAGCTTTAACAAAGGAATTTGGATCTTACACATGGTGATTCAAGAGTTCGCGCGTCAAGATCGCATCTAGTACTCGGTTAGAGTCAAGCTCGTTAGATCGCATTTGGATCGAGTCGGCTTGGAGACAAGAAGACCTCGATTTGTGTTTAGATTGTTTAGATCTTGTGTAAAGATTAGATAGCGTTGATATTCTCAAGTTCACATACACACACAAGTTTAAAGTTTATTGGTTTTGGTTTCAGTTTAACCGGTTTGGTTTCAGTTTAACCAGTTTTGGATTTCATGTCAAAAACATATATATATATATATATATATATATATATATATATATATATATATATATATATATATATATATATTATATATCTATATTAGATTCTATCCATATACAATATGCTTCAAAGTTGTTTCAATATCATGTTTTTGTATTTACATGAGTTTTGGAGAAAAAGGTTTTCCATTTCAAAAATCTAAGTTTTAGAAAATATGGATTTTGTTTAAAGGCTAAATTTCAATATCCCAAAAATGGTTCAAATTGTTTATAATATGTGTTGAATTTTTGTCACATATATTTGTATTTCAAAGATCTAATAAGAACTTATTTTTGTGGAATTTATGTGATTTTATGGGATTTAATTGGTATTAATTTAGATAAGTTTTCAATACCCAAAATCCCAGCCTGACTGCACTGGCGGTCGACCGGACCAGTGGTCGACCGATGTGCACGGTACGTGCACAAAGGCCAGCCATTCGGCCGGTCGACCGCGTGGTCGACCGACTGTAAGCACCCCACTCTCGGGTGAGGGCCGGTCGACCGGGCAGTCGACCGGAGGCACAACGGTCATTAAAATGAACGTTGGCCGGTCGACCAGGCGGTCGACCGGGAGGGCATTTCTGCCTTTTCCTGGCTGCCAACGGGCAAATTTTGAGAGGGTATAAATACCCATCTCTTGAGCTGGTTTCTTGATGGTTTTTGAGAGCAAATTTTTCCATCTTCTTAAGTGTTTTAGCAATAAGTTTTAAAAGAGTTTTTGTGCCAAAAGATTCAATCTTTATTTGTTTTAAAGGGTTGGAAAATTCAAAGAAAATGAGTCTTTGAAAATTGATTTTGATCTTCATTTATATTTCAATTTAGAGTTTTTCCCAAGAGTTTTTCTTTGTGATTTATTTTTCAAACTCTTTGTTTTCTCACACTTGAGCTATCATATCTATCCTATCTATTAGGATTATTGTTTTGTGAAAATTGGTTTGTGGTTGTTGAGACGACCAAGAGTTGTAACCTTCCTTGTATTTGTTGGTATCCCTCTTGTGTAGAGGTAATTATGGAGGTTGAGTTTGGTTGTGTTGTCATCCCTCTAAGTGTAGAGGTGATTGAGGTTAGAGTTTTGGCTTTGTGTCTATCCCTCTAAGTGTAGAGGTGATTGTTATTTTTTGACTTTGTGCCTATCCCTCTATTGAGAGTTTTAACTTGTGTGGCTTAGTGTCTTGCCTCTTGTGTAGAGGTTGTTGTTGTTTGAGAGAGGAGTTGTGTACTCTAAAGTTGTATTACCCAAATCCTCAATGGAGGTTCCATGTGTGAAAAGTCCTGTGTGGACGATTTAGTGAAAATCTTTCCATGTGAAGGCAGGGACGTAGAGCAGTGGCTCGAACCTCAAAATATTTCTCGGTGTTTGCGATTGATCCACTTTCTCTAAATTCTCTCTCTCTTATATTGTTTCTTGCATTGCATCATATTCATATCATATATATGCTTGGTATTGTTTGTGTGCCCCACTTGTGTTGAACAAAGAGAGCTTTACATAGCACCTCAACTCTTATTTAGAAGAATTTAGAGGAGATAGTCCAGAACCCTTTATCAGGAATTCGGCTACACTCTTTGGTTACACTAAGTGTGTAACAATTTGTTTTTAATTTCGCATCATTTGTCATTAGATTAGCCATACATCTATTCACCCCCTCTAGGTGTACTTTCACTAATTTTGTTATCATTAAAGATTATTTTAAATTATTACTAATAAATTCTTGATTATCATCATCATCATTATTGTTATTATTATCTCATTTTATCTCATTCTTCTTTTCTTTTGTTTTAAGCCCAATCCTTATTCTTCTTTTCTTTTGTTTCAAGCCCATACCATAGAGACCTAATACCATTACTACATGCTAAACTCAACCCATTATCTATACCCACTATCCAAACCCAATAACTTATAACCCAAAGCCCAATCTCTTATCTTAATTCAAATTCAAATCCTAATCATAACTAAACAATGTTAATCCTAACTAACAAATTAAATCCTAATAAATCCTATATGATCCATATCCATTATCTTTGCCTAACCCATTTGCCAACCCATTAACCCATTATATCTAATCCTAACAAACCAAATCAAAATCCTAATAACTAAATCCCAAATCCTAACAAAACTAACCCTATTATTAACCTTATCCCTCTCTATAATCATCTCCCCTCCCAAGCCATGGCAACCAGCGCCTTCTCTATCTTCCCAATCGTAATCTCAACCCCTGTAAAACACCTCTCTTCTCCCCCACCGAGCAAGAGAACCCCACGGCATCACCTCCATTCTCTCCACCACGCCAGGACCCGGAGCTTCTCCTCTCATCACATCAACAGCCTTGCACCCAGGTTCCCCTTGGCTTGCTTCTCCTTGACCGAGCTAAGCACGACATCTCCAACCCTATGACCATGACCGCACCTCCCTCGGACCTCCCTTGCACACCTAGTCCCCTTGGCTGAGACACCTCCGCGGCAGCTCGGCGAGCCATCGGACCCCTCCGCGGCTTCCACTCTGCACCGGCGAGTCCCCACGGCAATACTCGAGCACCCTTGCCGTGAGTTGTCCCCCTCTCTCTCCCCCTTTATGATTTTTGCATGCATGGGTGTTGGTATAATTATATGTGTTGATTAGGTGTATGTGTGTGCGCGGCGCCGCGCGCGCGTGTGTGTGAGTGAATGCACGTGTGAGTGATTGGGTATAATATGCATGCATGTGTGTAATTAATATGTGTGGGTACATGGATTAGTTACCTGTATTATGTGGGTGCATGGATGTATGTAAGAGTGGATGTGTGCGAGAGTTCTTTTGCACATGTATGTATGGGTATACATGATGTGTATGTTGTGAATGTATGCATGTGTATACTGTATACGTATGTATCCTTGGGTGTATGCATGAGTACGTGTATGTGCATGTGTATGTACTAGTGTATTATGTGTGTTTGGTTGCGCGGTTCAGCGTTGAAGACTTGTCCGTGCGGTTCGAACTGGTAACAGGAGACCCGGACCCGATCCGGATTCATGTTCACTGGGGACCCGATACACTGGTGATTCAAAGACCGGCCCATGAGATGATTCGTACCAGCTCATGCGGTGAAAACCAGATGGTGATTCGGATCCAAAACCGCTACATTTCATCTGAGTGTTTGTTTATTGGTTTATTTTAATTTCAATACTTTATCTTATTATTTCATGCGAATATTTATATTATTCTGCATTATATTGTTCATGACCATGCTTATTTAGATGATATCTATACCAAAATAGTAGTGTTTGAGACTGGAATGCGTTTGATATATTGTCGACTGGATTTTCGGAGTTAGTGGTTCAGTAGTTGATACTTAGACCTACTAATGGATTAGTTTATTTTTGAGTGTCAGATGTATATGGACCTTGCATCTGGATATTGGGATATTAGACTTTTATTATTTCATATACAGATGATTATCATTTCAGACTCAGACTAGTTGTAAAGAAACTTAAACTGTATACTAATTGATCTTTTGTTGGTTTGGTTCATGATTGTGGTTAAAGATTTATATTTTATCTGAATAATTATCAGACTTGATATTCTTTTATTCGGTGATAATTCAGTCAAGAATTCATTTGGGTATCTGAGGACATATTCGATGTGATGTACTTTATTAAGAGATTAGATTCCTTGATGTTTGGATCGATATTTAGACTTAGTTAGATCTGAGGTTAATATTTAAATTATTATTATTTAGTTTGTTACAGATCTAGATGTGAGAGATTTAGACTGGGATCTTATCGATCTGAGGAATGATTGGCTGGTGATTGTACATACGTAATGAATTTTATGGGAGCCATTATTGGACTTAACCTTCAATTATTTGATGATTAACTTAGACGATAATTTAACTGGATATTGAGAATTTATTTTAAAATGATGTTGCCTTATGAAAGATGGGATCCTGAACTTAGACTTGTTAGTAGACTCGATTGGAGTGGAGTTGACCTTGAGTTGAGAAATATGTGTTTGACCGGACTAGTTTAAACTAGTGAAATATACATTTGCTCATACGATTAATTATATTGGATTTGGATCCTTTTGATTGAGCTTGATGAAACTGAAGGTTGACCGATGATCTAAATTGTATTTGAATAGCGATGACTGTTTAGATATGTTGAAGTGTGTATTTATTTAGATATTGAGACTTGTGTACATCAGTAGTTTAGAGGAGAGACATATTGATGACTTAGAGGATTAGAGTAGATCAACATGATCGAGGTAACTGATTATTGACTTATTGAGGTAGTTCTGTATCAGATATTGACTTAAGATTCACCGATGGACGAGATTTTGTTGATTCTAGAGGGGGCTGTACTGTAAGGAACCAATTCTAGATGAGACTGTCTATTAAGCAGTATCTGGGCTTGTTATTGTATTCATGTTATTGAAAGTAACTGAAAAAGTATTGCTTAACCATAACACCCTATACAGATCTATCATCATATACACGGTTACTGTTACTGTTCATCTGTTATTGTTATCGTTCACCGTGTATACGATTACTGTTGACTGTTATACTGTACCATTACTGTCACTATGTCGTCTCAATACTCTAAGTAACATGATCTTGATTATTTTAACTGAATTAAATAATAATGTAAATGGACAACTTATATTGGGATTGGAAAAATTGATGGAGGAGACAGCGTTTGTATTTTGGGTGGACCTAGGATACAAGTTGCGCAGCCGACTTACAGCTCCACTGCAGGGTTCGGGGGATGACTGACATCCCATCTGTTTATTATTCCACAGTGTTACTGTGAGTATTGTTCCACACTGATACTGTAAGTATTGTTACTGTTACTGACTACCTGGCGGTAGGGCCTGGTTCAGCGCCGTGCATCTGGGCCGTGGTCCCGGGTATGTACGGGACCCACTTAAAATATGGACAATGTCTCCAACCAATCAGTTTCAATAACTTAGAACTTCGATTGATACATGTGATAGGCGTAGTATGAGATGCGTTTATTACAGGTGGCAGTTGGTGTTCGCTGACATAATTAATAATGATAAACTGATATTATGTACTGTAATTAATTGTACTCACCTAGCTAAATCATACAAGTTATGATAGACATATGATTGTACACATGACCAGATTGTATACCAGACTAGTGACATATGCTAGGTACACATCTTGACATCAGTTGTTTGTTTGCAGTTGTATTAGTCGTCTTTATCTGCAAATTTATTCATGTTATTGTTATTCAGCTATCGTTTATTTTCAGTTTTAGATATATTGTTATTTTGTACACACTGTTTATATGCACGAGCACTTTCCCTTTTTTTATGCACTCATTATGTCACTTCCTGATGACTCTGGATTTGCACGTCCAGATATTAGACCTTTATTCTTGATCAGGTTTCGTTGGGACTGGCCATGTTGCGAGGAGTTAGAGTTTCTCTCTATTTAATTCTGGTATTATTATTTTCCTTTTTATTCATGTCTTTATAGTCTCTATGATTCCATATACATATCAGACTCATTGTTATTCCTTTCTTGTATTCATATGATGTCATGTGTGGACATCCATATGTAATATTGCAGCGATATTGATTTACTGTAGTAGACTTTTTATAACTTGTTCAGGTTACTTTAAGCTTAGCGTGTATACGGGGGTATTTTCTCGCATATATACGTCGCCGACTCTCGTCGCGACTCCGTTATCACGTATTTTGGGAAGCAGGGCATGACAGGATTGCAACCATATCGCAGTATTCATAAAAATGTCCTATATTTGATCTTTTCTGAGGACTGAGTTTTTTTTCTTATTATGAAGCAAAGTATGTGGCTGTAGCGAAATATTCCTTTGTTTTTATGCTAATACGTGTTAGTATAATTATTTTATCACTTTTATAAAAAAAAAGTTTGCTTTATCTAAAGCCATAAAGCAATAAGAAAAATGCTAAATTAGTTACTTATCTAGATTTAATCATGACATAGTTTATACAGAAAATAAAAAAATGAAAACTGTTGGCCCAAAGGTCTATCACCCTAGTTTTGATGATGACCAACTCATAGAGTTATGGTACTAATGATCTTGTGTTTATTAAGTTTTAGATGTTCAATCAAGTTCTTAGTTGGTGTTTAGCTTTAACAATACGTGTTGATTCAAGAGCTCAAGTGTAAAGATTGCATCAAGTACTCAAGGAGGAGTCTAACTCAAAGGAATCAAGTTTGGATCAAGTCTACATGGAGAAGAATATCTTTAAGAAGACTTGAGCCTAGAGTTTTGAGTTTAGATCCTGTGTAGAGAATAGATTAGTTTTGATTGCTCAAGCTCACACACACATAAAGTTTGATACTGGATTTAAAGTACAAAAGTTTTGGTATTTTGGTTTTAGGAAGTTGAGTTTATACAATACTGTTTTGTCAAAGATTTTATATTTTGTGTATTAAACTCATATCTTTTATTTATATGGTTTATATCTCAAGAGAATAAGTTTTATAGTTTGGAATATGTGTTCTATCCACATATATTAGAGCTTTATTTATTCAAAACTTATTTTGATGAATTTTGGGTTTCGATTTAACACGTCTTTGATTTCATGAATGGAATTCATCAAAAACAAGTTTGCATTGGTTTATATATATTGAATTTCAACCATATACATTTTGAAAATGCACCTATAGGGAGTGAATAGGTGTAGTGCTAATCAAATGACAAATAATGCAGAATTAAAACTTTTACACTAACACACATATGTATAAACAAGAGTGAGTCCGAATTCCCCGTGAATGACTCTCGAGCTTCTCCTTACGATTCCTCTAAATTATAAGTTGAGGTGCTTCAATAGCGTTCATGATTGAATACTAGTATGAGCACACAAAAAATATCAAGCATGTATAGGGCTAAGCAAAAATAACAATGTAAGATATAAAGAGAGTAGAGAGTTGATAGTTGATATAGAAAGATTCAAACGCAAACACTAAAATATGTTCCGAGGTTTGAGCCACTACTATACGTCCCCGCCTTCACACAGAAGGATTTCAACTATCTATTAAGGATCTTTCACAAAGCGACCTCCACTGAGGAACTACAACTTACAAAATAAGGAGTACGCAACTTCAACTCTCACACATCTACACAAGAGGGAGCACAAAGCTAAGCACAAAGCAAAGAAAGATTACAACTTGGTGATCTCAAAGATCACAAACACAACTTGGTGATCTCAAAAGACCACAAACAAAACACTTCTCACAAACAAGTTCCTAGAGGATGGATTTGTAATGAAGAGCTCAAGTATGTGAGTGCACAAAGTTTTTGAAAAAGAAAACGCAAAGAAAACTCTTGAAATGATAGAGAAATGACTAGAAACTAGATTTTCTAAAACTTATTTTTCTTTGATTTTTCCAAAACTTTGAACTAAATAAAGATATAGATTTTGTAGCTCAAAAACTTCTTTTAAAAACTTGTTGAAAACTCAGTTGAAGTAGGAAAAAATTAGCTCTTGAAAAACTTGTGAAAACTAGCCAAGAGAACTCAATTTATACGGGTTCAGAAAACTAGCTGTTAAAGGCAGAACATATGCCAGATTGGCCTGTCGGTTGACCGCCTGGTCAATCGGCCAACGGTCAGATTTCTGACTGTTAGGATTGCGGTCGACCGCCCCTAAGCGATCCATCTGTCGGTCGATCGCGATCGACCGACACCCAACAGAAAGTTGGGTGAGCCAGTCGGTCGACCGGTTGGTCGACCGCTCCTTGCTATGGTCGACCGGTCGGTCAACCGAGCCAAGGCTTTGGGCTCGTGCACGTTGGCTGACTGCCCGGTCGACCGAGCCATACTTCTGTTGACCCGTCGGTCAGCCGAAAGCAGCCCAAACTCAGGATTTTCAGGGTTAAAAACTTAAAGTTAAAAAACCCATATAAATTCCAATAAAACCTTATAAATTTCACAAAAATAAGTTCATGTAAATAAATTAAAGTACAAATATATGTGATAAAAAATCAATACATATTACAAAAATGTGAACTATTTTTTAGGTATAAAAATTAAAGCTTAAACCTAAAACTGTATTTTTCAGATATCAAACTTTGAGTTGAAAATCTGATTTCTCTAAAACTTGTATAGATTTAAAAACTAGATATTTGAAACATATTTGAAGCATGATGTGCATGGATATAATCCAATACACATAGTAAATGATATATACTTATTTTTGGCAATAAATACCAAAATAAGTTTTGATAAAATAAAACTTAAACACGTGAACTAGATTCGACAAAATAAGTTTATCTATACATATGAAGTATAAATGCATATGGAAGAAATCCAATACACATATAAATCATGTAAACTTATTTTGGTGAAATCTATTCATGAACCAATATATGTATACTTGATATATCAAAACACAAAACGGTATACATGATAAACCAAAACACATAGAAGTAAGTTTCTATAAACCATATAGACTCTAATATGTGTAGAAAGAATCCAACACATATATAAACCATGAAACTAATTCTATTAAGATATAAACTATGTAAATGTAAACTTTTGAAACTAAAACCGGTTAAATCAAAACCAATAAACTATTGTGTGTGTGTGTCTGTATACTTGAGCATTTCAAAACTATTCTATCCTTACACAAGATCTAAACAGAACAAACATCTAAACAAACCTAGATCGAAGTTTTCTTATCGATCTTCTTCTCCAAAAAGACTCGATCCAAACTCGATCCAAGGAGCTAGACTCCTCTTGAGTGCTTGATGCGAACTTGAAGCATGAGCTCTTGAATTAACACGTGATAGCTTTGAATCTTGACTTCGAGTTCTTTGTAGAAGCTAAACACCAACTAAGATATTGATAGAATATCTGAAACTTAGTGAACACAAGATCATTAATAACATAACTTCATAAGTTAGTCATCATCAAAACTAGGGTGAAAGGCCTTCGGGCCAACAATCTCCCCTTTTTTGATGATGACAAAACTTATGCGGTTATATATGCATGGATTAAAGCTAAGCTTCATAGAAGCTCCCCCTTAACTCATGCACAATATAAAACCAAATAAATATTCAATGAAGCTCAGCTACAAATAAATTCAGATAGCAATAGAATGGATATGCAATAAGAACTTTGGATATCAAAACCATAAAAACATATGCATATAAATTTACATAAAACATATAAATGCATAAAACACATAAACATGCATATATACACTAAATCATTCTTCCCCTTTTTGTCAATCATCAACAAAGGGGTAAAATATCAATTGATAATGTATACCAATTGAAAATAAAAACAGTATCAACCAATAAAAAATATTTTGATACCAAAAAGATATACTAATTGAAAAACAACATAGATATCATATAAACTATACCAATTTAAAAAAATGGATATCATAAAATTTATACCAATTAAAAATAGATAATCTATGAAATCAATCTTTTTAAATTCTAAACTTTTTTGCGAAACAAAATATTTTTTGCAAAAGGAGTGGGAGTAAGATACCAATTTTAAAATAAAATCAAGAATTTTTCTCCCCCTTTTTCAAATACCAACAAAAAAAACGCATAAGCTTGTAAAATATACCAATTAACATTTAGAAGTAAATCAAGTTTAACATAAAATAGTTTGTGCTATAAAAATATACATGTATAAATATTTTTAATTTAGCACAAGAAATCATATATATGTATGTATAATCAGAACAATTGAAATATGATACCAATTGAGACATGATGCATACATATGGGGTTGTTTGGTAGGGGTGGAAGTGAGGAAGTGAGAAAGTGAGGAAGTAGTAATAGTTCCCTTTCAAACTTGGGACTTGTTTAGTGAATTTTTCGGTGTTTGAATATTGTTGGGAAGTGTGGTTTGAAAAATGTTATGTCTTTTTCAGTGTTTGGATGGTAATTTGAAAGTGAAAGTGAAAAAGTTGACCATAAAGTTGACTGCAAATTAATTTTAAAATAAAAATTAATGAAGAAAAATAAAAATTAGATTGTAATTAGAATGCAAGTGAGCTGCAACTTATTACAAATGAGATTTACATGACCACAAAATTAACTGTAGTATCCTGGAAGTGAGGAAATGATTGTGTAAAAAAGAAAAGAAAAAGGATATTCTTATTTTTCTTTTCTAGTGTTTGGATAGATAGGGAAGTGAGCAATTATACTTCCCCATTTTTTTTACTTCCGCCCACTTCCTTGCAACCAAACAGGCTGATATAAGAAATATGAGTATATAAAAATAAAATATCATTGAAATCATGTATAACTCATAACATCCACTCTATTATGAACATGTTTAAAATGATATTCAATAACAGCATACAAAGCATGGTCGCCCAACCAATCGCTCTTATAGGGTAGAAGTTTTCAAAAATAAAGATTTGAAAATAATTTTAACATAGGTTGAAAATTTACCAATTGAAGAATAAATACTAGTTTTAAGGTAAATTTGAAAACTAGTACGAAATCCTTCAAGAAAAAAATAAAACACACATATACACACATATATATCCATGAAAACATGCTAACTAAGCAAAAATTGTCACTCAAAATCTAAAAAGCACATAGATGCTCATGAAACCAAAATCATGAGTAAACAAGATGTAGAGTGCACAAGAATCATATAATAAACATAATTATGGAGATAAGACAATGAAGCTCAATCAAAACACATGAAATTTCTTTTCCATAAACATGAAACCAGAAATCATGAAAAATTCTATTATCATCAAAACTATTTAAAATATATAAACTTCAAGGTATATGTATGTTTTGTCAAAACTAAAGCATACATATTTATCCCAAACATGAATTGAGTCTATAATAGAGTACATGCCATATAAAACAAGTGACTCAAGAATAGAACATGTATATTTAATAGTATAGACAAAATCTACATATACATGAAGTTAAATACATTCAAAAAAACATGTACAAAGGTGATATAAAGAAAACACATAAAAAAGTACAAGTATAAATGCAAGAATCATCAAAACTAGGTCATACAAGTACATGTAATGAGTGCACATGAGCAATAAAGCATGTAAAAATAATAATCAAGTGTAGCTCACTAATTATACAAGTATAATCACAAGTTTTAATAAAAATTGCATCTAGCCAAGTAATCAAAGCATGATATGCATCAAAATATGGTATTGAACATTAGTGTAAATGCAAGTGTTATTACAATAAGGATATGCATACATCGTTAAACATTAGTGAGAACACATAAATATAAATGCAAATATACATGGGTACATTTCAAATACTATATATGTATATCACAAGTCTAATAATCATTGCATTTAATCCTAATGAGCATGAAAATCATGACATGCTAAAAATCATCAATATATGACATGAAAGCATAAAAACATAAACAAAGTAAGGAAGATAGAGACAGTTAACAAATCGAGTGAACTTGTCTCCATATCTCTAAACTATGGTGGTTCTCCGACCAAAACTTTCTTAATAGTGATGCATCCAATATAGGTGTCCGTTGAGCTCAAACGCATCCACCACCAATGCACCAATACTCTCGCGTTTTGTGAGAGCCCGTACCTACATCGAATAAAATATGAATGAATTTTGCTACCCACATTTTCTTGGGTCCATAGGGGTTAGTTCCTCTCCTAATCTAAACATTCTTACTTGCAAAATCTAAAGCACTTAGTCTGTCACAACAATATTTTGTAAGGTGGCACTTACAACCATAATATGTACAAGTGTACACTCTAACATACATAGTGTCATGTGTGTGAACATGAGAAGCATATGTATGCTGTGAATGGTGTGCATGCAAATGTGAAGCATGTTTCTTTCGAAACATGGATTCCAATCTCTTGTGGTTCATTGCATATTGGCTAAAAGTGGAGCCCAAATAATCAACACTCTTCATCAAAATACAAATATCATTATCAATGAAAAAAGATATGGAACTAGTATGTGAAACAACATTCTTAACACAGGAAGATGAAGCAATATGATCATGACAAACATGAGAGGCAAAATCATTTTTCAAAGAAATATTTACTAAAGAAGTATAATCCAATTCTTTAGAAATTAAAATAATTTTGTTTTTTAAAGAATCATTTTTTTAAAACAAAATCAACTCTTGAAGATAAAACATCATTTTTCTTGAAAACAATATCCAATTCATTTTTATTTTTCAGAATCTCATTTTCTTTAAAATAAGATCAAGTTGAGATTTCAAAGAATCTCTTTCACTTGAAACCTCAAACTTCTCTTTTAAAATCAAATCGAGTAAACAAAGTCTCATTTTCGTTCTTCAAATCCAAACTCTTCTTTTTTAAAAGTTTTTATTTAGAAAGCAAGTTTTCACAAAAATATAAAAAGCTCTTCATTTAAAGCATAGGCATCCATATTACTATCATGATCATTCGAAGAGCTAGCACAATCATCTAGATGAAAATTCAAAGTTACCTTAAGGGAGTCATTCTCTTAGACCATGTAGCACGCTTGCTCAGACTCATCTCCAATAAGTTTCTTCTCCAAAATGTTTCTCGTTTGTTCCTTGAGAGAGGTCAATGTGTTCCACACTGTAAAAGCGGAATCACAATGAGAAATCAAATAAATACGTTCTTTGCTAAGTGTGTGCTTTAGTACATCCATGACTTGTGTATTAGCCTCTAAGTACTTGTCATTATCAACATATGATTTCTTGGCAGTAGCAAGGTAAACAGGCAATTCTAAGGTTTTAAGTTAAGCTCTCATCTTAAATTTTCACATGTCAATATTGAAAACATCATATATGAGTGGAGCAAGATAATGCATAAGTGCAAACTAATATGTGTACAAAGCAAATATATAGATTAGTAAAAGAGGATCATACTCCTAGGTGGTTAAACCGAATATCAGGAGCGGTAGCTCTGATATAATTGAAAATACACCTAGATGGGGGTGAATAGGTGTAGTGCTAATCTAATGACAAATAATGCAGAATTAAAACTTTTACACTAATACACAGTATAACCAAGAGTGAGTCTGAATTCCATGTGAAGGGCTCATGAACTTCTTCTCACGATTCCTTTAAATTATGAGTTGAGGTACTTCAATAGCTCTCTTGGTTGAATACTAGTGTGAGCACACAAACAATATCAAGCATGTATAGGGATGAGCAAAAATTACAATGCAAGATATAAAGAGAGAAAAGAATGGATAGAGAAAGATTCAAACACAAACACCAAGATATGTTTTGAGGTTCGAGCCACTGCTCTACGTTCTCACCTTCACACAAAAGGGTTTTCACTATCCACTAAGGATCTTCCACAAAGGGACCTCCACTTAGAAATTACAACTTACAAAATGAGGAGTACACAACCTCAACTCTCACACCTCTATACAAGAGAGAGGCACAAAGCCAAGCACAAGGTAAAAAAGATTACAACTTAGTGATCCCAAAGATCACAAAAATAATCTGGTGATCTTAAAAGATCACAAACAAAACACCTCACACAAATAAGATCCTAGAGGATAGATTTGCAGTGAAGAGCTCAAGTATATGAGTGCACAAAATTTTTGAAAAATAAAACACAAAGAAAACTCTTGGAAAAACTCTTGAAATGATAGAGAAATGAAAGCTAGAAACTAGATTTCCCAAAACTTGTTTTTCCTTGATTTTTTCAAAACTTTGAAACAAAATAAAGATGTAGATTTTATAGCTCAAAAACTTCTTTTAAAAATTTGCTGAAAACTCAGTTGAAGTAGGAAAAATTAGCTCTTGAGAAACTTGTGAAAAACTGGTCAGGAGAACTCAATTTATAGTTGTTCAGAAAAATAGCCGTGGAGGCAGAACACAGGCCAGATTGGCTTGTCGGTCGACCGCCCGGTCGATGACCAGCGGTAAGATTTCTAACTATTGGGGTTGCCGGTCGATCGCCCCCAGGCTAACCCTCTGTCGGTCGATCAGCACCCAACAGAAAGTTAGGAGAGCCAGTCGGTCGATCGATCGGTCGACCGCTCCTTGCTACGGTTGACCGGTCGGTCGACCAAACCAAGGCTTTGGGCTCGTGCACGTTTCTATGCACGTCAGTCGACCGAGCTCGATCGACCGCCCGGTTAACCGAGCCATGCTTCGGTCGGCCGGTCGGTCGGCCGAAAGCAGCCCAAACTTAGGATTTTCAGGGATAAAAACTTAAACTTAAAAACCCATATAAATTCCAATAAAACCTTATAAATTCCACAAAAATAAGTTCATGTAAATAAATTAAAGTACCAATATGTGTGGCAAAAAATCAACACATATTACAAACATGTGAAGTATTTTTGAGGCATGGAAATTAAAGCTTAGACCAAAAACTGTATTTTTCAAATATCAAATATTGAGTTGAAAATCTGATTTCTCTAAAACTTATATAACTATAAAAACTAGATATTTGAAACACATTTGAAGCATGATGTGCATGGATATAATCCAATACACATAGTAAATGATATATATACTTGTTTTTGACAATAAATACCAAAATAAGTTTTGATAAAAACAAAACTTAAACACATGAACTAGATTCAACAAAATAAGTTTGTCTATACATATGAAGTATAAATGCATATGGAAGAAATCCAATATACATATAAATCATGTAAACTTATTTTGATGAAATCTATTCATAAAACCAATATATGTATACTTGATATATCAAAACACAAATGGTATACATGATAAATCAAAACACATAGAAGTAAGTTTCTATAAACCTTATAAACTTTAATGTGTGTAGAAAGAATCCAACACATATATAAATCATGAAACTTATTCTATTGAGATGTAAACTATGTAAATGTAAACTTTTGAAAGTAAAACCGATTAAGCCGAAACCAATAAACTATTGTGTTTGTGTGTGTGTGTGTGCGCTTAAGCATTTTAAAATTATTCTATCCTTACTCAAAATCTAAACAAAATAAACATCCAAACAAACCTAGACCAAAATCTTCTTGTCGATCTTCTTCTCCAAGACGACTCGATCCAAAGAGCTCCCTCTTGAGCGCTTGATGCAAACTTGAAGCGCGAGCTCTTGAATCAATATGTGATAGCTTCAAATCTTGACTTCGAATCCTTTGTAGAAGCTAAACACCAACTAAGATCTCGATAGAATATCTGAAACTTAGTGAACAGAAGATCATTAGTAACATAACTTCATAAGTTAGTCATCATCAAAATTAGAGTGAAAGGCCTTCAGGTCAACAAATTTATGATGATTCAAATGAGTGTGAAATTCTTGTTTTTATATTTATGCAAGTTTTGGAAAAACTTGATGTTCAATATATAGTTTATTGTTTTAGAAAATAATTTCTATTTGCCAAAAACGAGTTCATTATTTTATATGTGTATTAGATTCTATCCATACACATTTATGCTCAAAAGAGTTTGGAAAAGCCTGTTTTTGTATATATGGAGTTTTTGAAAAAAAACGTTGATTTTCATTTAAAAGTTTAATTTTTAGAAAATATGCTTTTTGTTTCAAGATTTAATTTCTCTATCTCAAAAATAAGTTCACATGTTTGTAATAAGTATTGATTTTTTATCACACATATTTGTACTTCATTGTATATACATGAACTTATTTTTGTAGAATTTATTGGGATTTATTGAAATTTAATTGAATTTAAAAGTTTGCTTAATTATACAAATTGTGTTTTGGTGCTGAGACCGGTCGTCCGCCCGGTCGACCCGATGTGCACATGCTCAAAGGCTATGCATGTCAGTCAAATGAGTAATCGACTGCAGAGAGACTCTGCACTCTCTGATTTTCTCGATCGACCGTGCGATGGACTGCAAGAGAGCATTACTCTTTGGATGGGGTACGGTTAACTGCCCGGTCGATCGGCAAACCCCAACGGTCAAAAATCTGACCGCTGGCGGTCGACTGGATGGCTGACTAATAGGCCTATCTGCTTGTGTTTGGACCCCAATGACTATTTTTAGTAAAGTCTATAAATAGGGGTTTTTGGGTTATTTTTAAACCAAGATTTTTATAGAGAAAAATTATCATTTTCAAGTGTTGTCTTACTCATTTTCTAAAGAGCTTTCAAAAAGTTTTTGAGCCTCAAATCTACATCTTTTCAATTGTTTCAAAGTTTTAAAAAATCAAAGAAAATAAGTTTTTGAGGAAATCATTTGTTATTCTTCAAGTTTTTATATCTTTCAAGAAGTTTTTCTCAAGTGTTTTCTCTTGTATTTCATTCCCAAAATCTTTGTTTTCTTACAAGGTTGAGCTATTCATTGCAAAATCTATTCTCTAGGATCTTGTATTGTCAGAGGTGTTGTTTGTGATTTTTGTGATCACTAAGTGTTGAACCCTGTTTTCTCTTTGCCTTTGTGTCTTACCTTTGTGCTTCCCTCTTGTGTAGAAGAGTTGGCTTTGTGCCCATCTCTTGTGTAGAGATCATTGACTTTATTTCTTCTCTTATGTAGAGGATTGAGTTTTGTATATTTTGTGAAGTTTCTTAGTGGGGATAGTAGAAATTCTTTACGCGGTGAATGCGGGGACATAGAGCTAGGTGTTTGCGTTTGCTATCTCTCTCAACTACTTTTATTTATATCTTGCATTTATTTTATTGTTCATCTCCATATACATGCTTGATATTTGTGCTTACACTTGTATCAATTCAAGAGAGCTATTGAAGCACCTCAACTATTAATCTAGAGGAATCTAGAGGAAAAGTTTTAGAGCCCTTCATCAGAAATTCGACTTCACATTTTGGATATCACTTGTGATTAATTTTGTTAGTGTAAAAGTTTTTAATTTTATATTATTTGACATTAGATTAGCACTGCACATATTCACCCCTTTAGGTGTACTTTCAATTGGTATCAGAACTAGTGCTCCTGATATTCGGTTTAACCACTGAAGAGTGATTTTTGTTTTACTAATCTCTATATTTTCTTTACACATTCTTGTTTTACACACTTATGGATTATCTTACTCCACCTATGTTCGATGCTTTTAACATTGAAACATAAAAAATTAGAATGAGTTCCTAATTTAAAGTCTTAGGAAGACATATTTATCTTGCCACCACCTAAAGATCATATATTGATAATGGCAAATATTTTGAGGCTAATGCAAAAGCCATGACTGAACTAAAGCAAACACTTGGCAATGATTATCTTTCTAAGATTTCTTATTTTGATTTTGCTTTTGCAGTGTGGAACACATTGATATCTCTTAAAAAACAAATTTCAAATGATGTGGAGAAAGACTCAAGTAAAGATGATTCTGACCAAGCATGCTTTATGGTCCAAGGGAACGACTCCCTTGAGGTAAAATCAGAATTCGATCTTGATGATTATGCTAGTGTTTTCAATGATGATGCTCACAAGTTGACTGAAGAACTTGTCATGTTTTGTGAGGATTTATTGCGAAAATATAAAGTGTTTAAAAATAAAGGTTTACATTTGAAAAAGAAAAATGTTTTTTTAATTCAAATTAGATTGTGTTTTTAAAGAAAAAGAAGAAATTTTAAAGGAAAAGGATTCTTTGAAGAGTCAACTTGATTTTGTCGTAAATGAAAATATTTCATTGAAAAGAAAATTGATTTGATTTCAAAAGAGAAGGATATTGTTTTAAAGGAAAATAATATTTTATCCTCAAAACTTGATTTTATTTTAAAAGAAAACGATTCTTTGAAAAATAAGATTATTTTGTTTTCCAAAGAAACAGATTGCATTTCAATAGAAAAAGATTCTTTGAAAAATATTTACTTGCAAAAGAAAAGATTTCTTTTTTTAAAAAAAAGAATTTTGTTTCTCATACTCATACTATTTATTCTTTCATTGTTGAAATGATATTTGTGTTTTAAAAAAATAAAATTGATTGTTTAGGCTCTACTTTGAGCCAACGTGCTTTTGATCATAAACATTTGGAATCCGTATTTCACAAGAAGCAAGCTCCACACATTCATACACATTTCTCATGGCATGCACATACACATCATACTCACAAGTATGCTAACGTGTGTCATTGAACATACTGTGGCCAAAAAGGTCACCTAATCAAGTTTTACTTGATAGACTAAAATATTCGAATGCAAATGTTTGGACTCGTAACAATACTAACCCCCGAGGACCTAAGAAAGTTTGGACACCAAAAGCCACAACACTTGTTTTGAGATAGATATGAGTTCTCACAAGACGTGAGAAGATTGGTACCTTGGTGGTGGATATAATTGAAGCTTGATGGAAAATTTATGGATGCATCACTATCAAGGTGTTTAGGTGGAAGGACTACCTCGTTTTGGTGAAATGAAGATTAGCTCTATTTATGTTGGTAACTATCTCTATTCTCCACCTTTTGTTTGTATGTGCTTTTAAATTGCTGATTTTTTAGCATATCATGGTTTCATGTTTCTTATTTTAAATGCATAGTCTATTAGAACTTGATACTTATAGAGCTTTTGAGATACCCTCTTGATTTTGTGCCAAAATCGATTTATATCTCTTGTGTACTCAACTATTGTTTAGGTATATCTGTATATCCCACTTTTGATCACTTCTGTATTTATACTCATTTATTTCTCTAGCATGTTTTGATGTTTGCATGCAAATCTTGCTTTGGTTCATATGATTATTGTAAATCTTATTAAAACTTTTGTTATACATGTACAATTCGTGAGTTACACTTGATTCTTATGCTTTACATATTATATTGCTTTCGTGTACTCATTTTATGCTTGATTGTACTTGTTGATTGAAAAATCAAAGCAATGAGAATTACCATCGAGCTTTGGGCTAACGTGTCGTGTCCACGAGGAGGAATGTGATAGAAGCTTTTCGATGAATTGTTAAATAACAAAGAATGGTGTTGTTGTTTTTATTTTTTTATACATTGAAAAACAGAATGGAGAGAAGGGAAGTGATTTAAAGAAAAATTTAAAACTTGGAAAAGGCTTTGGAGAAGATGATCTTTTAGAAAATGATTTGAGAGTAATTTGACGGTGATTTAAATTATGAAGAAGATTTGAGCTCACTAATCTTTTACTCAACTACTTACTTATCTCAAGAACACTTTGATGCATCTCTTTTATCATAAGCAAAAACATTTAGTTTCTTTTAATGTTCAAGCAAAACAAATAAGATGGTTTTATTTAAATCTTAAGACCTTTCTTAACACAACATTAAAAATAGAATGTTTAACCATCAAGCGTGAAGAAGCAAGTATGGAATAAAAACGATTTGAAAATATTTGTGCTTTGAATGTCCAAGTTTAAAAAAAAACATCCTCATTTGCTTTCAAGAATAAAGTTCAACTTAGGCATTATTATGATTCAAGAAAATTGCTTTCATAAAAATCGATCAAGAGAACGGAGGTAGAAGAGATTGATTAGTGAGCCCAGAAGATGGTTTAGTTACTCATGATAAAAAGAAAACAAATAAGAGAATGAAAATCAAACATAGACATATCGAATTAAGTCGAGTTGAAGAAGCAAGTTGAATCTCCTTTGATTATCACTTCAAGGATGAATTACACACTTATTTTCACTCTTTTCTCTTTACAGGTCTAAACAAAAAAGTAAAGATAAGATACAACTTCTCAGAACTATCTAACAATACTCCTAAAACCCTAAATATGAACAAGAATTCTAATCCTAATCTTCGCTCCCTTTTTCAGTGCAGAACCTGCCTTTTATTGGCAAAAACCAAACGGAGGAGGGTGCACGAAGATAGGGGAGCAAACGCTCCCCCAACAGATGCAACCAAGTCGCGGAAACGCGACTTTGGCCGCATTTCCGCAGCCATGGTGTGGCCAGATGGCTACACCTGGTTGGTGTCATTCCCTCATTTGGTGATTCTTCTTTATCTCCTGCTGGTTTTCTCGTTTCAGCTCCAGGATTTGACGAAATGGTCTTTGATCTTTGGCTTTAACCACTTGGTTTGAGAAGATTCATTTTAACCAATTTTCAATCTCTTTGATTTGTCATGATCTGCCCTGATTTTTTGATTTCAAATTAATTTTGAATTAAATCAGAATTTAATGGGCTTTTGGGATCATTTCTCTTCCCTTTTCTTTAGTAATGGGCCTGCATTTTATAAAGAAAAATAAGACTTATTAATATGATTGATTAGATAATAAACATGGTAATGTGACAATATATATGCAATATATGTGACCGATCACACCCCTACACTTATCCTTTGCTCGCCCTCGAGCAAAATATCAAAACTAATTCTAATCAATTATTAGACCACTTTCGCAGGTCGCTCTATTGCTCTGAGCATGTGCAACAAGCTGTTAAACCTCTAGGTTACCCCTAGAGGATGAGTTTTGTCTCGTGAGGATTTTCAGTGAATTGCACCCACAAAATCCATAAAGAAAGAGAAAAAATGTTAGTATTTTCGAAAAGCATTTTGAAAAGAGAGAAAATATTTGAAGTATATTTGTAAGAGTTCAAGTAATCTATAAGTTATAGGAAAATTAAACTTTTCATTCCTAAACTTATTCTCTATTCAAAATCATGTCATCAACCAAAGTAAGGAGTCAAATTGTATTTCTCATCTAATCTATTACTTTACCCTAATTCATATACACTTTCGTGACCGTGTAGTTTTGACTAAGGGTTCTTTAACATTAACTCTTATGTCTTATTTTTTTATTTTTGGTAGTATTTATTCCTCAATTCTATTAGGTTTTCTAATCTGCCCATGTAACGAGACTTTAGTCGGTGATATCCAAACCGGACAGTCTTAGGGCACCAGGTGAGAAACTACCTCTAAGGACTTAAACACTCAAGCAAACAAGGCCACGAAACCTAGAGTTTTTATTTATAAAATGTACCCCTTTTAGGTATGAATACTTATGCTTCATGAGGCACAAATACCCAGCTTAATCAAGGATTTATATATATATATTTTTCAAACTTTATTAATTATCTTTTGCATAAATATCAAGGCTTTCTTAGGCCAAAGCACCTAGCTAATCAATAATTAGATTTGTTTATTTTTCATAGATATACATATATTTTTTTCTTTTTTTTATAAGGCATAAAAATCTTTATTTTTGAACCCTAAGTATGTAAGTATATAATGTATGCATATTTCTTCAAGGTAAAGATCAAGACTAAATTACTTTCATCGATTTTCTTCCTAACCCTGAAAATCAAACAAGTCATCTTATTTTGACCAAGTATAAGAAATCCTAATTATGATTTTCCTATTCCTTAAAATTGACTTAATTTCTTACAAAAAATATATCAAACTATTGTTCTTTTCTTTCAAAAAGTTATATATATATATATATATATATATATATATATATATATATATATATATATATATATATATATATATATATATTTAGTTATATTAGTCATGTTAAAGTCCTCTCCCACACTTATCTCATGCATTATCCCAATGTATGAAAGAAATGTATAGATGCATGAAATGGAATGTAAAAGAAGTGCATAAAAAATTATATATATATATATATATATATATATATATATATATATATATATATATAGTATACAAAAATATGTACAACATTATGTTTCTTCCATATCCAGATCTTTTTAGGTATCATCCCTCTAGCTCTCTTCCCATCATTCCAATGGGTTCTCTTTATAGGGCATAGTGGGGAGGCCAATCTTTTTGTCATTTTAGCTCTCTTTCTCCCTAATCTTACCTTCTTTAAGCTTTTCTTCCTCATATTTCTACATTCATTATTCAAAAATTGATCACCATCACACTT
Organism: Agave tequilana; assembly: GCA_038442645.1. NCBI lineage: Eukaryota > Viridiplantae > Streptophyta > Magnoliopsida > Asparagales > Asparagaceae > Agave > Agave tequilana. The sequence goes on along the minus strand of JAVJIF010014361.1, from coordinate 55,948 downwards.
CTCAGTAAGAACTTCCTCACTATGAATGCCTAGGAATTCTAACTCAGTTTCATACATCTCCTCATAATTTAGGTCAACACTTTCCCCTGGAGGTGTGTAATTAACCAAAATATCCCTAGTGGGTTCATTCAAACACATGAGTTCTTCTTCGAAGAGGTTTTCAAAGAGTAGGTCAATCGGAGGTTCTTGAATTATATTCTCATGTGATATATCATTGGTTGGCTCATCGAAATTGAAGATATTCAAATCAAATTTTCTTTTTTTAAAGGGGACTCTAAAATTAGGATCTCCGACATATGCCTTCTCATTAATATAATCGCATTCATTCTTAAATAATTCATCAAGAAACAGAGACTCATTCTCTATACCTTTATTTTCTTCATCACAATTGTTTTCAACAAAGTTTACCTCAAACGTTTGGTGTCTTATCTTATGAGGTTATTTTTCTAGGTTGAAGACATTGACTTCTCTAGTCATATCCCCAAAGGTTAACCTCATAGACCCATTCCTATAATTGATAATAGCATTGGCAGTAGTAAGGAATGGGCGCCCTAGGATAACAGGAGTTTGAACCCTAGGATTGGACACAGATTGTGTCTCAAGAATTATGAAATCTACTGGGTATATAAACTCCCCGACTCAGATAAGAACATCATTAATTTTCCTTTTTGGAACTTTCATAGAACGGTTAGCCAGTTAGATTGTGACTCGATTTGGATTAAGATCGCCCAACCCGAGTTGTTGATAAACTGAGAATGGAAGCAGGTTGATACTTGCCCCTAAATCAAGAAGTGCACGACTAATCTCGGCTTGTCCTATAGTGTAGATAATTGTGGGACAACCCGGATCCTTGTACTTGACAGGGATCGGATTCGACAGTAGCTCACTAATGTTAGTGGTTAAGAAGACTTTCTTGGGTACATTAGTCTTTCTCTTCTTAGTGCACATGTCCTCAAAAAATTTTGCATAGGATGGGACTTGTTGGATGGCATCAAGAAGTGGCACATTTATTTTCACTTGGTTGAAGATCTCAATTATCTTATCCATGTGTGGATTCTTCTTGTTATTCTTCAGCCTATTAGGAAATGGTACTATAGACTTGTACACCTGACTGGTTGACTTATCTATTTCAGATTCATCATATTTAGAAAGATTGAGACTAGAAGAGGTGGATACTTGAGTGTGATTGTGCTGAATGGGATTGGATGGTGTTGACACTGGATTATCAACTTTCTTTCCTGACCTCAATGTATGAACAGCATTACATTGATTCAATGATTGATCCTCAGCCAAATAAGCTTGTTGAAAATTCCTAAGATTTATTATTGGATGACTGGGCAAGGTACCATTTTGCCTCTTATTCTGTGAATTGGCTAATTGGCTCATTTGAACCTCTAGCCTCTGTATAGTTTGTATGAGAGAATCTTAGTTCTTCATGTACCTTTTCATGTTTCTCTCAAAGTCAGTCATTATTCTTTCAAGCTGAGGATTCTGGAAGGAAGATTGTGGAGCTTGGTTGGAAAAGTTTTGTTGATAATTTGAAATTTGGGCGGATGGTTGGGAGAATTATGATGGTGATTAGAAAAGTTGGGTTGATGTTGGAAGAATTATTGGAATGATTAAAGTAGCTTGCATGGTTTGACCGTTGGTGATAATTGTTGTGTTGGCTCTATAAGAAATTTGGGAGATTTCTCCAGGCAGGATTGTACGTTGGTGCGTAAGGATCATTGTTCAAGGCCGCATTCATCGGTTTAGGATATTGTTGCTGAGCTTGAAACACAGGACACTTCTCAAACACATGATTCATGACTTGACAGTATGTACAGCCCGGAGTTGAAAATTGGTTTGGGCTGACTTGATTGACTGGACTTGATTCCTTATTTTCTAAAACTTTCAGTCTTCTTACTAGGCTAGCTAATTTAGCCTCGTTAGCTATGGATGATTCAATTGAGTGGAGACCTCCTTTTGAAGAGATGGAGTTTGAATTTCTCGAGTTTTCACTAGTTGGTTCCCATTGGATGGTCTTTTTAGCTAGATTCTCATATAAATCTCATCCTTCATTCTCATCCTTCTGTAAGAATCCCCCTTGGCACATGGTTTCTAAGAGGGTCTTGGTTGAGTAGTCTAAACCGTCAAAAAGAATTTAGTCTAAACCAACAAAAAGAATTTGGTATTGTCGCCATTTCTCTATTCCATGATGAGGACATTGGACAAGAAGGTCTTTAAAGCGTTCAAAGTACCTCCAAAATAGTTCACTAGGTTCTTTCTTGAACTACATGATGTTCTTCCTAACGAGAGCGGTCTTATGAATTGGATAGAATTTCTTCAAGAAGACCTTGATGAAACCATCCCAGGATGTGAAAGAGCCGGTCGCTAAGCTGTAGAGCCATTTCTTAGCTAAGTCCTTAAGAGCAAATGGGACAAATCTCAACCTAATAGTATTATCTACAAGGTATGGGATTTTCATCATTAAGCATACTTTCTCAAATTCTCTTATGAAGAAATAAGAATCTTCGGACTCTAAGCCATGAAACTTAGGGAGTGTGTTGATGAACTATGGCTTAAGCTCAAAGTTGTGTTCACCAACAGATGAAAGTTGGATGCAAGATGGAAGTGAGGTTCTAATGGGATAGAACCTATCCTGTAGAGATGTCGGTTGAGCCATAACCGAATCTCGTCTTGGTTCAGACTTAGGTGATGATGTGTTTCTAGTTAACCTAGATGAATTAGGGTCTCTTGACCACACTTTCATATACAAACACAATCACAAACAAGTTCACTAATAGTCAACAAGAGGAAACAACCAACCCTAATCTAAGGTAACCTTGACCTAGACACCTCCTAACTGGTTGATTGTCCACAGGAGATATAATGCAGACTTTGACCATAAGATAATCATCCAGGTCAGGGTAAGATTGGTGGGAGGTATCCGCGCAAAAGCGACGAGCCTAATTAAGCTAAATCACCAGCCTTCGGGGTTTCGCCCCTCAATCCCTTTTCTTAGACACTAATTTGGCAGAAGTCAAATTCTAACACCTTCCCCCTTAGGATAATCTCCTAATGAGTTCGAGATGTCCCTAAGGCCAACGTTTATCAGATTTTAAATTAGGCTTAGGTTGTGCGTGCTTGGAGATGGTTTGTGGGCTAAGGGAGGGTAATGACTTCCCCACATTATCTTTATTTAGGTTTTGCCCTCAAAATTGATTGTGCAAGGTGTGCAAGATATAGAAAAGTAATATTCATAAGCAAATATCACCCAAGAATGTTTCCTAAACTATATGCTTGAAATACGTACCTTATCTCCAGCTATCTTCAACAGTAATCGTAAAATAAACGTAATTAGACAAATGCCTAGAATGCAAGTCTAAACGTTTTTTAAGCAATTGGCAATCAATCAGATTACTGTTGGATTAAAAACAAGAAGTGTGAATATCAGATATAGTAAAAATAATACACAAAAATTGTATTTTTGTAAAGCAATATGTCCTGCAAAAAAATTTAGTAGTCAAAAAATTTCAAGCTTTTGCGCTGTAATTTCTTGAAATTCTGTTTCCTACTTTCAAGAGTAAGGGCACAGAATAGCAAGTCTTCTTCTGTAAAGTTTGAGTGCTAAATCTGATTCCTTAACATCCCTGAAATAAGAGACCAAACTTCTTAGACAATAATTACACCGTTTCCTCCCGACAACGGCGCCAAAAATTGATTGAAAAATGAAAGCAATGAGAATTACCATCTAGTTTTGAGCTAACGGATCGTGTCCACGAGGAGGAATGTGATAGAAGCTTTTCGATGAATTATTAAATAACAAAGAATGGTGTTGGTGTTTTTCTTTTTTTTTATATTGAAAAAGAGAATGGAGAGAAGGGAAGTGATTTAACGAAAAATTTAAAACTTAAAAAAGGCTTTAGAGAAGATGATCTTTTAGAAAATGATTTGAGAGTGATTTGGCTGTGATTTAAATTATAAAGAAGATCTGGGCTCACTAATCTTTTACTCAACTACTTACTTATCTCAAGAACACTTTGGTGCATCTCTTTTATCATAAGCAAAAACCTTTAATTTCTTTTAATGTTCAAGCAAAACAAATAAGATGGTTTTGTTTAAATCTTAAGACCTTTCTTAACATAATATTAAAAATAGAATGTTAAACCATTATGCGTGAAGAAGAAAGTATGGAATAAAAATGATTTAAAAATATTTGTGCTTTGAATGTCCAAGTTTAAAAAAAGAAACATCCTCATTTGTTTTCAAGAACAAAGTTCAACTTTGGCATTATTATGATTCAAAAAAATTGCTTTCATAAAAATCGATCAAGAGAAAAGAGGTAGATGAGATTGATTAGTGAGCTCAGAAGATGATTTAGTTACTCATGATAAAAAGAAAACGAATAAGAGAATGAAAATCAAACATAGACATACCAAATTGAGTCGAGTTGAAGAAGCAAGTTGAATCTCCTTTGATTATCATTTCAAGGATGAATTACGCACTCAGTTCCACTGTTCTCTCTTTGCTGGTCTAAACAGAAAAGTAAAGATGAGATACAGTTTCTCAGAACTATCTAACAATACTCTTAAATTCCTAATATGAACAAGAATTTTAATCCTAGTCTTCGCTCCCTTTTTTAGTGCAGAACCTGCCTTTTATAGGCAAAAATCAATCGGAAGAGGGTGTACGAAGATAGGGAGAGCAAACGTTCCCCTAACAGATGCAACCAAGCCGCGGAAACACAGCTTTGGCCGCGTTTCCGCGGCCATGGTGTGGCCATATGGCCACATCTGGTTGGTGGCATTCCCTCTTTTGGTGATTTCTCTTTATCTCTTGCTGGTTTTCCCGATTCAACTCTAGGATTTGACGAAACGGCCTTTGATCTTTAGCTTTAACCACTTGATTTGAAAAGATTCATTTTAACCGGTTTTCAACCTCTCTGATTTGCCATGATCTGCCCTGATTTTCTGATTTCGAATTAATTCTGAATTAAATCAGAATTTGATGGGCTTTTGGGCTCTTTTCTTCTCCATTTCCTTTAGCAATGGGCCTGCATTTTATAAAGAAAAATAAGACTTATTAATATGATTTATTAGATAATAAACATGATAATGTGACAATATATATGTAATATATGTGACCGATCACTTGTATGTCCTAGTTTTGATGATTCTTACATGTTATATGATATATCATGTTTTGTGAAAAGAAATTTTCTTGATTTATGTTTTCATAATCAAGTTTTTCACATGTCAAAGTTTAGAAAAAATTTCATATGAGTTTGATGAAATTTGAGCTTTATTTTTTTATCTTTATGAAAATGTTTGTTACATGACTTTTGTGCGCTCATCTTTGTTTACTCATGATTTTAGATGCATGAGCATATATATGTTATATAGATTTTGAGTATCAATTCTTATGTAATTAACATATTTCATGAGATATACTTGATTTGGTTTATATTTGAAGAATCTTGAACTAGTTTTCAAAATTAGTCCTTTTATTCTTCACTTAGTAGTGTTTTTAATCATTCTCAACTGTTTTTAAATTATTACTTTTGAAAATATCTATCCTAAGTGGACGGTTTGTTAGGTGATCATGCCTTGTATATATAAATAACTATTCTCTTGACACATGTGTGTAGGTTAGTGATTTCAATGAGTTATACACATAATTCTCATGATAATTGATTTTTTCATACTCATTCTTCTTCATCTATATATGTATACTCTTAATATGAATGGTATTTCAATTAACATAAAAAACATACATATATGATTCTTTGTGCATAACAATGCTCGTACATGTTCTTATTGCACAAATAGATTCATGCTAAGCTTAATTTCATTTCAAATATTGACTTATTTTTACAAACTTATGCATTGATTTCGTGATTGTTTCAAAAAGGGGGAGAAATTTTTTGACTTTTAATTGGTATCTTTATCTTATCTTTTTGAGAAAAATATTTTCTTTTAGTAAATGTTCATATTTTCTATTAGTATCATTTATTTACAATTGGTTTCTACATTAGAAAATTGTTTAGTATTTCAAAATTAGTATCATAGAATTTCATGTTCTATTAAATTGGTATCATGTTTAAAAAATCTTCAATTGGTATTCATGAAAGCATTTCAAAATTGTTTTGCAAATTGGTATCCATGATGGTTTCAAAATAAATTTCAACTTTCAATTGGTATTTCTAGTTTTTCACTTGGTATCCATGTTTGTTTTATAATTGGTATCTTACAATTATTATCCTTTCAATTGGCATTCTTGTTTTGTTTTTATAAATGGTCGCTTAGAAAATCAAATTTTCATTTTGTTTTCAAAATTTGTTTTGATACTTATTGCCTATATGCAAGGGAAGTTAACAAAATATCTCCTCTATATATATAAACTTATGATAAGTATATTGTATAAGAAAGAGCTTGACCTTCTTCTCTATATCATACACGTGTGTAGGGGGCTTAACATTTCCGTTTATACATTGTATATTATACTTATGTAGGTTAGACTTTAGTCCTCCCTTCTCCATGTAATGCATGTATGCAGGGGGAGTTAACTTTACATCTCTCCTCTTCATAGATTTATGTCTCATATACATCTTGATATTTATTTTTTACCTCTTTATTGATGAATTGACAAAAAGAGGGAGAGGATTTTAGAATTTATATATGTGCGTTGTTTATGTTCTATGCATATGTTTGTTTGGTATCCAGAGCTTACATTGAATATCTATATGTTTTGTGCTATGCATAAGTTAAGAGGGAGCTTTTACAACGATTATCTTTAATTCATGCATATATAATTCCATGAGTTTTGCCATCATTAAAAAAAAGGGAGATTATTGGCCTGAAGGCCTATCACCCTAGTTTTGATGATGACTAACTCATGGAGTTATGGTACGAATAATTTTCTGTTTATTAAGTTTCAGATATTCAATCAAGATCCTAGTTAGTGTTTAGCTTCAATAAAAGATTCAAAATCAGGTTTTAGAGCTAATACGTGTTGATTCAAGAGCTCAAGTGTAAAGATCGCATCAAGTACTCAAGGAAGAGTTTAGCTCGAAGGAATCAAGATTAGCTCAAGTCTACATGGAGAAGAAGATCTTCAAGAAGACATGAGCTTAGAATATGTGAGTTTAGATATTATGTATAGAATAGATTAGTTTTGATTGCTCAAGCTCACACACGCAAAGTTTGATATTGGATTTCAAGAACAAAAGTTTCGGTATTTAAGTTTTCAAGAAGTTGAGTTTTATACAATATCATTTTGTCAAAGATTTTATACTTGGTATTTTAAACTCATATCTTGTGTTTATATGGTTTATATCTCAAAAGAATATGTTTTATAGTTTGGAATATGTGTTCTATCCATACATATTAGAGCTTTATTTATTCAAAGAAACTTATTTTGATGAGTTTTGGATTTTGTTGAACACATTTTTGATTTTATGAATGGTATTCATCAGAAACAAGTTTGCATTGGTTTTTATATGTACTGATTTCATCCATATACATTTATGCTTCAAATGAACTTGAAATATTTGTTTTTGTGTTTATGGAAGTTTTTAAAAAACTTGATGTTCAATATATAGTTTATTGTTTTAGAAAATGATTTCTATTTGTTAAAAACAAGTTCATATTGTTTCATATGTGTATTGGATTCTATCCATACACATTGAGCTTCAAAAGAGTTTTGGAAAAACTTGTTTTTGTAATTATGGAGTTTTTGAAAAAACATTAATTTTCATTTAAAAGTTTAGTTTTTAGAAATACGATTTTTGTTTCAAAATTGAATTTCTCTATCTCAAATACAAGTTCACATATTTGTAATATGTGTTGATTTTTTATTACACATATTTGTACATGAACTTATTTTTATAGAATTTATTGAGATTTATTAAAATTTAATTGAGTTTAAAAAGTTGCTTAATTATACAAATTGTGTTTTGGGGTTGAGCCCGGTCGACTGGATGTACACTTGCCCAAGGGTTGTGCATGTCGGTCGACCGATTGGTCGACCATAGAGAGACTCAATACTCTCTGGTTTTCTCGGTCGACCGCAAGAGCATTGCTCTCTGGATGTTGGGTGGGTGGCCGACCGACAAACCCAAACGGTCAAAATTTTAACCGTTGGCGGTCGACCTACAGGCCTATCTGTCTGTGTTTGGACCCAACGACTATTTTTAATAAAGTATATAAATAGGGGGTTTTGGGTTGTTTTTAAACCAACATTTTAATAGAGAAAAATTACCAATTTTCAAGTGCTATTTTGCTCATTTTCTGAAGAGTTTTCAACAAGTTTTTGAGCCTCAAATTGACATCTTTTCAATTGTTTTAAAGTTCTAAAAACTAAAAAAAACAAGTTTTGGGAATTCATTTGTTGTTCTTCAAATTTCTATATCTTTCAAGAAGTTTTTCCCAAGTGTTTTCTACTGTGTTTCATTTTTAAAATCTTTATTTTCTCATAAATTTGAGCTATTCATTGCAAAATCTATCCTCTAAGACCTTGTATTATAAGAGGTCTTGTTTGTGATCTTTGTGATCACTGAGTGTTGTACCTTTATTTTCTCTTTGGCTTTGTGCCTTAACTTTATACTTTCCTCTTATGTAGAGGAGTTGGCTTTGTGTCTATCTCTTGTGTAGAGGTCATTGACTTTGTGCCTTCTCTTGTGTAGAAGATTGAGGTTTATATCCTTTGTGGAGTTTCTTAGTGAAGATAGTAGAAATCTTTTACGCAGTGAAGACAGGGACATAGAACTTGATGCTCGAACCATGAAACATATCCTTGTGTTTGTGTTTTCTATCTCTCTTTCAACTCTACTCTTATATATATATATATATATATATATATATATATTATATATATATATATTATATATATATATATATATATATATATATATATATATAATATATATATATATATATATATATATATATATATATATATATATATTATCTTGCATTGCTTTTATTGCTATCTCTATATACATGCTTGATATTGTGCTTACACTTGTATCAATCTAAGAGAGCTATTGAAGCACCTCAACTTTTAATCTAGAGGAATCTTGAGGAGAAGTTCTAGAGCCCTTCACCGAGAATTTAGCTTCACTCTTTAGATATCACTTGTGATTAATTTTGTTAGTGTAAAAGTTTTTAATTATGCATAATTTGACATTAGATTAGCACTACACCTATTCACCCCCTCTAGTTGTACTTTCAAAAACTATAATTACATTAATAATTTGTAACAACCCGAATCCAGGATACGTACCCAAATATGTGTCCCGATTTTTCACCCATATGTTTTTCAATTTTTTCCCTATTCGGTATTCGACCCGTATTCAGTGGACTCGAATCCAGCCCAAGACCTTGGACCCAGCCCAGTTCTGGACTTGGACCCGGCCCAAGCCTACCCAAAGCTTGAAACCTTATCCATTTTTCCTTCCCTTCTCTTTTTCCATTTTTCTTTTCTTTTTCCTTCCTTTTTCTCGTTCTTTATTCTTTTTCTTTCTTTTTATTTCTTTCTCCCTTTCTTTTTATTTCTTTCTCCCTTTCTTTCTCTTTTTTCCTTTTTTCTTTTTTTCCTTTCTTTTTTCCTTTCTTTTTCCCTTCCTCTATCTTCTCTCTCCTCAGCCCTTCCCATGCGCGCACACAACGCCTTACCCATGCGCAGCTGACTCCCTGCAACCGCCACCCTACACCAACTGCCCCATCATCACTTGCCGCCCACAGCGACCCCCATCTCTCTCTCTCATCATCACTCTCTCCCTCTCTCCCTATATCACTGCCACCCTCTCACTCTCTCACTGTCTTCCTCACTATATTCCCCTCCTCTCTGTTGACCGTCGGTGACCAGCAGCACCGGCCCCCGACCTCCTCCCTCTCCTCCCCGGAGCACCCTCCGCGCGCCACTGCCCGAGCTCGGCAGCCTGAACTCCCCCGCGCAACAACCCAGCCCTGGGCTATTTTCCCCCTTTCCCATCTCCTCCTTGGCCACCTCTTCTACCTCCTTTCCTCCTCGGTGTGCAGCCCCACCACCTCTGGCTATCCTCCGGGCTCCCAACCTCCTCCAGGCCACTTCATCACCACCACCTTTTCCTCACTCCCTCTCTTTCTCTCCCTAGCTACACCCTCTACCTGGACGCTACCTCCCTCCGGTGCACCCCATCCTACCGTCTCCACCCGGATGGCCTCCTCCTCCACCATCAGGCCACGCCATCCCCCTCTCTCCCTACTTCCCCCGTTCTCTCTCTCGCTCTTTCTCTCTCTCACTTTCTCTTCTATCTCTCTCATTGCTCTCTCTCTCTCTCTCTCTCTTTCTCATCTCATTCTATGTTCTCTCTATCGCTCTATCTCTCTACCTCTCTTTCACTCCCGCACTCTCTCTACATCTCTCTCACTCATGTTCTTTCTCTTTCTCATCTCTCTCTCTCCCCCCCATTCTCTTGCTAGCTTTCTCCGCCCGCATTACGTGATAGCTCCACTGGAGCTCATTCGCCACTGGAGTCTGCCGCCGTGCCCCAGACATCGTCGATAGGCGAGTACTTATTTTATTCTGGGTGAGTACCAATTCTTGGCTTATGCGAGCACTTTTCTTCGCTTTCGGTGTATACCGTTATTTGTATTTGGGTGAGTACCTGTTATTTGGGTGTATCTGGGCTTGTATTTGTGTATCTGGCTGTCTATTGTAATTATTATAATTTATCTGTATTTTTGTATCTTTTGAGACTGACGATGGTGCAGGTATTTGGACTAACCGTGGTGCATGTTGCAAGTTTTCTAGTTAAAGCCCTCGGGCAAACTATCCTTTGAGATTGCATTGTCCGAGAGACCACTCTGCAAGCTATCCAGTAGGTACTGGGCCTTATACCCTTTTGGATTTAGTGGTAGTTTGGCAGGGTGATTTGCCAGGTTGCGGTTACTGTTTGCTAAAGCCCTCTGATGAATTATCCTTCGGGGTGAATCGTCATGAGAGACCGCTCTGTGGGCTACTTAATAGGAATTGGCTTTATATCCTCTGGGTTTCATGGTAGCTTAGCAGAGTGGTTCGCCTACCCAGTCCCGGTGATCGCGTTGTGACTTATTATTATTATATATATGTGTATGTTTTGTACTAAAATTTGTGCAGGTACCTACTCAGCCTTTGGGGTTAACCGCTACGCGGTTTCACTATTCAGCCTCCAGGCTTAACCGCTCTGCGGTTCTATACTACAGTCTTCGGACTTAAATCCTCCAGGTTTTCATATCTCTCCGCTGGAAGGCGAGCTTAGCGCTTTAAAGCTAGACTCGTCCGAGCGTAACTTTGCCGCGTGCGTTACCCGGGCATTCATATATCACTTTGTCGTGCTAGTTTCACTATGAGTGTGGCTTCACCATGTGCGTATGACGTTCATACGTCTGCTTCGCTGCAAGCATAGCCTCACCGAACGTGTTAGCATCTAGAGCTGCACGCTAGCTCCGCCACGAGCCAAGCTCCATCGTATTCCAGGCGATTGGCTGACATGACCTATCTTGCTCCAGCTTAACTTGTCCCGCCTGAATAGTTAATTAGTAGTTTAATTAATAATTGTTATTAGTATAGTTGTGAAGAGTTTGAAATGTTACTTATACTATTTTCTTATGCCATGTCACATGACCTGCCACTCACATGATATTTTGACCACTGCATTGTTGTGCTTCACCCGGTTCTGAGACCTGACATGTTAAATACCTGACTCATGATTATCATTTTTATGGGGACTTGATACCTGCTATTATGTTATACACCCAGAAATTATGTACTCCTGTATCACGCATGTTCCTCCGTTATTATATTCATGTTAATCCCCGTAAATCGATCATCATGGACATAATATGTAATAATTGGACAACTTACATCGGGACGAGGGAAACTGATAGAATCAATATGTGTACGTGTTTATAATGGTCAAATATTGCGTAACTGAAACTTTGATTCTACCTCAGGGCCATCAGGAGTTTCGGTGGGGTGTACTGACACCCTTGCTCCAAATTTCATCCTTCTAGGGCATAAAATAAGACCCTTACGACTTAGCAGTCGGTTCCGGCTCAATATTGGATGCTCCTTGGCCATTGTCCTGGGTACACACGGGGCCCACTATAAACATAGTTCGTTGATCCCCCATCAGTTTTCAATAACAAACATCGACTTACTCATATGTGGGTGTATGTGTACTTGGACGCTGGGACACATACCTAGACATACGGGTCAGACGAGTAATAATAATAATATAATAATATGATTACATTTCACTTAGTATTGACTATGCTTTTTGTTGTGATTATTCTATGCTTGCATGACTTGAGTGTTAGCCCAAAGACCCAACGCTCTAGTTTTGATGATGATTAACTTATGTGGTTATAGTTTACTAATGATCTTATATTTATATAGTTTCAGTTATTGATCAAGATCTTAGTAGGTGCTTAGCTTCAACAAAGGAGTCTTGGAACTAACACATGCAGATTCAAGAGCTCGCGCGTCAAGATCGCATCTAGCACTCGGTTGTAGTCAAACTCATTATATCGTGTTTGGATCGGGTCGTCTTGAAGATGAGGATTGACAAGAAGACTTCGGTTTGTTTAGATCTTGTGTAAAGATAGATAGTATTGTTATGCTCAAGTTCACACACACATAAGTTCAATATGTTCAGTTTTCGGTTTAACCGGTTTTTAGATTTCAACTATACATATATATGATTTTCATGAATAGATAGAATCAAAACAAGTTTACATAGTTTAATGTATATTAGATTTCATCTATATACATATATACTACATATATTTAGGAAAACTTATTTTGATGATCTTATTCATGTGTTTGGAGTTTTATATTTAACAAAACCTATTTTTGGATTTCATGTCAAAAACATAGATATATCATTTACATGTGTATTGGACTCTATCCATATACTCTATGCTTCAAAAGAGTTTAACTATCTTATTTTTATATTTATAAAAGTTTGGGAGAAATTGGATTTTCATTTCAAAGTTTGGTTTTCAGAAAATACGATTTTTGTTCAAAGCCTAATTTTTATATCACAAAAATAGTTCAAATAGTTTGCAATATGTGTTGATTTTTGATCACACATGTTTGTTATTCAAATATCCTACAAGAACTTATTTTGTGGAATTTATAAGATTTTATGGGATTTTATTGGAGTTAAAATGGTTGAATTTCAAGTTCTGAAATATCCCTGCCAGAACTGCTGGCGGTCGACCGGAGCGGTCGACCGATGTGCACAAGATACGTGCACGGACCAGCCTCGACCGTACGGCCGACCGCACGGCTGACCGCCTGTAACCACCCAACTCTATGGTGCTGCCGGTCGACTGGGCGGTCGACCGACAGGCTGTGCCCGGTCGACCGGAGGCACAACGGTCAGAAATATGACCGTTGGGCCGGTCAACCAGCTGGTCGACCGGAAGGGCAATTCTGTCATTTCTGGCTTGAGAGGCTATATATATGCCTTCTCTTGGGCTGTTTTGCATAAGAATTTAGAGAGCTATTTTCTCATCTTTATAAGAGTTTTGCAGCAAGTTTTTAGAAGAGTTTTTATGCCAAAAAGATTTATTTTTATTTGTTTTCAAGGGTTGAAAAAATCAAAGAAAAATAGTCTTTGAGAATTTGGTTTTGATCTTCATTTCTATCTCTATCTAGTATTTTCTCAAGTATTTTTCTTTGTGATTTTTTTCCAAACACCTTATTTTCTCACACTTGAGCTATCATCTCTATCCTATCTATAGGATCTTGTTTTGTGAGAAAAATTGTTTGTGGTCTATTGTGATCACCAAGAGTCGTTTGTGGTCTATTGTGATCACCAAGATTGTAATTTTCTCTTTGCTTTGGCTTTGTGCCTATCCCTCTTGTGTAGAGGTGATTTTGCTTGGGTTTGTATTCATCTCTCGCCAGTAGAGGTGATTGTGGTGGAGTTTGGCTTTGTGCCTTTATCCCTCTTGTGTAGAGGTGATTGTTGTTTTGGCTTTGTGCCTTACCTCTTGTGTAGAGGTGATTGTGTTGGAGAGAGGAATTGTATACTCCTAACTTTGTAATTACAAATTCCTCGGTGAAGGTTCCCTGTGTGGGAGGTCATGTGTGGACGTAGTGAAAATCTTTCTGTGTGAAGACGGGGACGTAGAGCAGTGGCTCGGACCTCGAAACATATCTCGGTGTTTGCGTTGATCCACTACCTCTAAACTCTATCTCTCTTATCTTGCATTACTTATATTGTTCATATCACTTACATGCTTGGTATTGTTTGTGTGCCCATGCTTGTGTTGAACCAAGAGAGCTTCATATAGCACCTCAGCTCTTATTTAGAGGAATCTAGAGGAGATAGTTCAGAGCCCCTCACCGGAAATTCGGCTACATTCTTTAGTTACACATAATGTGTTGTAATTAATTTTAATTCCTCATCATTCATCATTAGATTAGCTAATACACCTATTCACCCCCCTCTAGGTGTATTTTCAATTAGTATCAGAGCCTACGCTCCTGATATTAGGTTTAACCACGTAGGAATGAGATCTTGAATTGCTAATCTACTATTGCATTTGCACACATATAGTTTATACACTCATGGATCACCTTGCCCCTTCCATGTTTGATGTTTCTAACATCGATATATGGAAGTTTAGGATGAGTGCTTATTTAAAAGCCCTAGGTTTGCATGTCTATCTTGCCACTATCAAGAAAACATATTTTAGTAATGCCAAGTACATTTAGGCTAATGCACAAGCCCTAGATGCACTAAAACATTTACTTAGCAAAGAATATTTATCTATGATTTCTCATTGTGATTCTGCTTTTACAGTGTGAAATATATTAACCTCTCCCAAGCTACAACGACAAATTTTGTGGAGAAAGAATCTAGTGGAGATGAGTCTGACGAAGCTTGTTATATGGTCCAAGGGAATGACTCCCTTAAAGTACATTCGGATACTCAACTAGATGATAGTGCTAGTTCTTCAGGTGATGACAACATAGATGTCGATGCATTAAATGAAGAACTATCTATAGTTTGTGAAAACTTGCTAGAAAAATACAAACTTTTAAAAAAAAAGTTTTAAATTAAAAGAAGAAAATAAGGATTTATTTTCAAAACTTAATATGATTTTACAAGAGATGGATGAGATTTCAAGTGAAAGGGACTCATTGAAATCCCAACTTGACCTTGCCCTAAATGAGAACAAAATTTTAAAGAATAAAAATGATTGTGATGATGTTTTGAAGAGAAATGAGGTTTTGTCTTCAAAGCTTGAAATTATTTTAAAAGAGAACAATTCTTTGAAAAATAAAATTGCTTTGATTTCAAAAGAATTGGAATTTGTTTCAAAAGAAAACACCTCTTTGAAAAATAATTTTGATGCTCATGTTTGTCATGCTACTATAGAATCAATATCTATTAATAAGAATGCATGCTCCACTTCTTCTTCTAATGTTGAAAATGATATAATTATGTTAAAGAAGAGTGTAGATTATTTGGGCCCCGTTTTGAGCCAATGTGCCATGAACCACACACGTTTGGAATCCATGTTTCGCAAGAAATATGCTCCTCATTTTCATGCACTCCATACACGGCATACACATACTTCTCATGTTCATACACATAACACTATGTATGCTCATGTGTATACATGTACACATTGTGGACGTAAGGGCCACCTTGCAAAGTTTTGTTATGATAGGATACATAATTCAAATTTTGCAAATAAAGTTATTGGGTTAGGAAAGGTCCTAACCCCCATGGACCCAATAAGGTATGGGTACCAAAATCCACCTCTATTGTATGTGATGTAGGTGTGAGCTCTCACTTGACGTAAGGGTATTGGTACCTTGATGGTGATGCGTTCTGAGCTAGATGGTGACACTTTTGGATGCATCACTTTCAAGAAAAATTTGGTGGAAGGACCACCATGGTTTGGAGATCTAGAGATTAACCCTAATGGTTTTGGTAACTATCTCTAACTCCCATCTTGTTTGCATGCTTTTATATGAATGTTTTTAGCATATATTGGTTTTTGTGTTTTTCAGGTTCATTATGGTTAAATGCAATGTTTATTAGACTTGGGATATACATAATTAGTATTTGAGATACACCCATGTTTATATGGATTTATATTTTTGTGTTCTCACTACAGTTTAGATATTGTATATATCCTTACTCTAAAGCACGTGCATTTACCCTAATGATCATGATTGTTTATGGTTTTGCACTTCATGTTTTGATTACATGTTTAAATGGAACTTTATTAAAATTTGTGATTATACTTGTACAATTAATGAGCCACATTTGTTTATCATGTGTTTATACTTTATTGCTCATTTGTACCCATTGGATGTATTGTATAACCTAGTTTTGATTGCATCTTTACTTGTTTTCCCTATTTTTGTACATGTTTTCATAAAAATGTATTTATCTTCATATATATGTTAATTTTGTCTAAAACTATTAGATATGCATGTCTATCCTAGAGTCACTTACTTTTCATGCAAAATTATTATGGATTCACTTGTGTTTGGGATATGTATGTATAATTCTAGTTTAGACAAAACATACATATGCTTGAAGTTTGTATTATTTTGATGAAAATTAAATTTTTATGTTTTTCATGTTTATAAAGGAATTCATTGATCTTCATTGCCTATTTCTATGATGTTGTTGATTACATGATTCTTATACTCTCATTTTGTTGTTTACTCATGATTTTATTTTCATGAGCTTTATATGAGAGCTTTATAAATCTTGAGTGTAAATTTTTTTTGTGTAATACACATGTTTCATGAGATATATATGATTTGGTTTCATCTCTTAAAGAAACTTTTAACTAGTTTTTCAAATATTATTCTAAACTAGTTTCTTAATTCTTCAAATGGTAGAGTTTTTCAAAACTATGCTAAAATATTTTCATATCCTATTTTTGAAAACTTATACCCTCAAAGGGCGGTTGGATGGGCGATCATACTTTGTATGCCTTAATGACTATCTTTTATCATGTGCATGAATAGGGTGAAAGGTATGAGTTATACACATGATCTTCATGGAATCTTATTTTTGTATACTCATATTTGTTTTCTTATATATGTATGCTTCAAATTTCAATTAGTATCAATTTCAATTGGTGTTTTCATTTTCATACATACATATATATGATTTGATTGTGTTTGTGTTTGTTTTATCTTTACATTCTTAAAGCATAAATTATGTTTATGGTAAGCTTGATTTTATTTCAAATGTTAATTGGTATCTTTACAAACTTATACATTGATTTCAATTGGAATTTATTTGATATCAAAATGTACTTCATGTTTCACCTTCAATTGGTATTAAAATCTACTGTTGGTATCTTAAAAAAAAATTTCAAGTGGTACCAACTTTTGTTTTGTCAACTACAATTTGATTTCATTGGTATCATAATTCATTGTGTTGACTTCAAGAAATTTTAAAAATTTGTTTTAAAAAGTGGTTTCAAATTTGTTGATATATATTGCTTATATGCAAGGGGAGCTTAACATCTTCT
This sequence comes from Agave tequilana, assembly GCA_038442645.1. NCBI lineage: Eukaryota > Viridiplantae > Streptophyta > Magnoliopsida > Asparagales > Asparagaceae > Agave > Agave tequilana. Next base: position 38,420 of record JAVJIF010014361.1, on the reverse strand, counting down.
CTATATATAGATTCATGTTGAGTGTATCTCATATTGAGGAGTTTGACATCTCTTCCTTATGTGGTACACATGTGCAGGGGGCTTAACATCTTCGTTTATACATTGTATATTATGCGTTATGTGGGTTAGGGTCTAGTCATCCCTTCTCCATGTAATTCATGTATGCAGGGGGAGCAAACTTATCTTCTCTCCTCTTCATGAATGTATATCGTATATACATCTTTATTGTTTGATTATCCTTACCCCTTTGTTGATGAATTGACAAAAAGAGAAAGAAGAATTTAGTGAGTTTTATATGCACGCTTAATATTTGGTATTTATGCATATATATTTTTGTTTAAGTTTATGCACATTATTGAATATCCTAATTGTTTATTGCTATGCATGAGTTAAGGGGGGGCTTCTATGAAGCTTATCTTTAATTCATGCATATATAACTCCATGAGTTTTGTCATCATCAAAAAGGGGGATTGTTGGCCCAAAGGCCCAACGCTCTAGTTTTGATGATGATTAACTCATGTAGTTATAGTTTACTAATAATCTTATATTTATATAATTTCAGTTATTGATCAGGATCTTAGTAGGTGCTTAGCTTCAACAAAGGAGTTTTGGAGCTAACACATGTAGATTCAAGAGCTCGCGTGTCAAGATCGCATCTAGCACTTAGTTGGAGTCAAGTTCATTGGATCGTGTTTGGATCGGGTTGTCTTGAAGATGAGGATGGACAAGAAGACTTCGGTTTGTTTAGATCTTATGTACAAATAAATAGTATTGATATGCTCAAGTTCACACACACACAAGTTCAATATGTTCGGTTTTCAGTTTAACCAGTTTTTGGATTTCAACTATACATACATATATATATATATATATATATATATATATATATATATATATATATATATATATATATATATATATATATATATATGATTTTCATGAATAAATAGAATCAAAACAAGTTTACATGATTTAATGTATATTAGATTTCATCTATATATATATGTTACATATATTTAGGAAAACTTATTTTGATGATCATATTCATGTGTTTGGAGTTTTGTATTTAACAAAACCTATTTTTGGATTTCCTGTCAAAAACATAGATATATCATTTACATGTATATTGGATTCTATCCATATACTCTATGCTTCAAAAAAGTTTAAATATCTTATTTTTATATTTATACAAGTTTGGAAAAAATTGGATTTCCATTTCAAAGTTGGTTTTCAGAAAATACAGTCTTTGTTTAAAGCCTAATCTTTATATCACAAAAATAGTTCAAATAGTTTGCAATATGTGTTAATTTTTAGTCACACATGTTTGTTATTCAAATATCTTATAAGAACTTATTTTTGTGGAATTTATAGGATTTTATGGGATTTTATTGGAGTTAAAATGATTAAATTTCAAGTACTAAAATATCCTGCCAGAACTGCTGGCGGTCGACCAGACGGTCAACTGGACCAGTGGTTGGTCGACTGGACCGGTCGACCGATGTGCACAAGATACGTGCACAAACCAGCCTAGATGGTCGGCCGACCGCACGGTCGACCAACTGTAAGCACCCAACTCTCGGGTGCTGCCAGTCGACTGACAGGCTGTGCCTGGTCGACCGGGCGTCTATCGGAGGCACAACGGTCACAAATATGACCGTTGGGCCGGTCGACCGGAAGTTCAATTCTATCATTTCTGGCTTGAGAGGATATATATATGTCTTCTCTTGGGCTATTTTGCAGAAGAATTTAGAGAGTTATTTTCCCATCTTTACAAGAGTTTTACAGTAAGTTTTTAGAAGAGTTTTTGTGCCAAAAAGATTTATTTTATTTTGTTTTCAAGGGTTGAAAAAAATCAAAGAAAAATAAAGTCTTTGGGAATTTGGTTTTGCTCTTCATTTCTATCTCTATCCAGTATTTTCTCAAGTATTTTTCTTTGTGATTATTTTTCAAACACCTTGTTTTCTCACACTTGAGCTATCATCTCTATCCTATCTATAGGATCTTGTTTTGTGGGAAAAATTGTTTGTGGTCTATTGTGATCACCAAGAGTTGTTTGTGGTCTATTGTGATCACCAAAATTATAATTTGCTCTTTGCTTTGGCTTTGTGCATATCCCTCTTGTGTAGAGGTGATTTTGCTTTGAGTTTGTGTTCATATCTCTTGAGTAGAGGTGATTGTGGTGGAGTTTGACTTTGTGCTTTATCCCTCTTGTGTAGAGGTGATTGTTGTTTTGGCTTTGTGCCTTGCCTCTTGTGTAGAGGTGAGTGTGTTGGAGAGAGGAGTTGTGTACTCCTAACTTTGTAATTGCAAATTCCTCGATGGAGGTTCCCTGTGTGGGAGGTCCTGTGTGGACGTAGTGAAAATCCTTTTGTGTGAAGGCGGAGACGTAGAGCAGTGGCTCGAACTCGAAACATATTTCAGTGTTTGCGTTTGATCCACTATCTCTAAACTCATCTCTCTTATCTTGCATTACTTATATTGTTCATATCACTTACATGCTTGGTATTGTTTGTGTGCTCATACTTGTGCTGAGCCAAGAGAGTTTCATATAGCACCTTAACTCTTATTTAGAGGAATCTAGAGGAGATAGTCCAGAGCCCCTCACCGGGAATTCGGTTACACTCTTTGGTTACACATAGTGTGTTGCAATTAGTTTTTAATTCCGCATCATTCATCATTAGATTAGCTAATATACCTATTCACCCCCTTTAGGTGTATTTTCATTGAGTACACGATATGTTTCCCGATATACGTGTGTTTGCTTGTGCACGCCACTTGGTTTGATTTTACATACTCATTGGGTTATTTTTATACTACTCTAGGCCTTCCTGTCCAGATCTCGGAGCTTAGACCGTAGTAGATCCTACCGTGGAAGATCAGGATTTCCTCGAGAAGCATTCGGACTAGCCGTTGATCCTTCCCGTCCTGCTGTCTTTTGACATGCTCGGGAGATTTTCACTTGCAGTTTGTGAGCATCTCCCAGTCTTTTTATATTGTAAATCATACTTTTGCGCCACTTAGTGATGTAATAATGATGTAATATTAAATCACGCTCTGTAATAACTATGTACTTGTACTCTTTTCTATTGGAATGTATAATACTACACAGTTTCATACTTAGGCTCCTGTTCTATACTGATGCTTAATGTACATATGCATGGTCTACTAGCCTTGTGTATGTACGTCCCAGTAGCGTTCCCGTACCCGCGGGTTCGGGGCGTTACATAATTATTATAAGCTTATCCCAAAAAAGGAATAATATACGGAAATAATTTTGATAAAATAACGACTTTGATATGATACTTTTTTCAAAATATCAATGTTTAATTATTAGTGTCTATTACTTTTTTTCGAGTTTCTTTTTTGTGTGGCAGACTTAAAAGTTTGTATACTAATTTGCATATTTAGCAACTATGATTTAGTACCTTCTAACATAAAGAGACGAGAATTTGCTCGTCACGCTTTTTTCCATCGCTGCTCTTTCTTAGATTCTTTGTCGATTTCTCTTCTCCACATTCCTTTTTCCTTTGGGTGTAGTATAAGAATGAAAAAGTTGCATTGGTGTTGCAAGTCGCAGTGAGTCATGGCGTAGTTATAGGTTGGCTTACCTCTACAAGTGATTAATTTTATAATCAATCAACCACCAAACACCAACCCCCACTTCCCCCTCTTCTTCTTGCTTATGCACCCACCTCCGATCACGGGTCTGGACTTAGCCGATCTCGAGTCTGCCTCAGGTCCCAGCCGACTCCAATAGGAGGAGAAAAGAAGAGAAAAAGATAATAAAAGAAAGAAAGAAGAGAAAATAAGAGAAAATTGATTAAAGAAAAAATTTGGAGAAAAGAGAGGATTTTTAGGGGGTTCCTCAATTAGGGAAAGTGAGAGAGAGAGAGAGAGAGAGAGAGAGAGAAATTTCTTGGATGAATAATAAATTAAGAGAGAGAAGTATAAGTGAGGTAAATTTTGGGGATTTTCTTTATTTTTAACAAAACTCTAGAACTCTATCTCTCCCTCTTTCTCTCTCTCTTGCTCTTCATTCATATAATTAATACACATATATTTGTAATTATCCTTTATCACCCTACACACATTAAAATATACTTAAAGTTTAATATAATTAATTTTCATTAACTAGTTGATTAAATTATCGCTTCTATTCATTCTTTATATTCATATAATCAAATATTAAAAATTTAATTTAAGGTTAAACAATCTAGGTGTTACACTTCTGATGTTTTAGCTGAAGCTCCTATTATTTCTACTTGCACATCTATTGTTCTAGATCATATTGTTATCACTATGTCTGATGATTCGTGTAGTTTAGATTTGTAGTTTTTAGAAGTCTTATCTTGATGGTGGTTTTGTTTATAGTACTTAGCTTTATTAGAATTTGCCAGATGGAGTATGTTTTCTGTAGGAGGTGATGGTTATGTCTGTCTTAATTGTATGAACTCTTTTGTGGACTTTTCTATTTATGTATTATAACTGTATGTTATGATTAGAGTTTGCTCCATCTTATGTTGTCAAACAGAAACAAAGGAAAAAAAGAAAAAGAAAAGAAAAGTTTGTAGTTGAAAACTGAAACTAAGGGCTTGTTTGTTTTGTTGCAGCTGAGAAGAAGAGAGGGGAAGAGAGAGAGAGAGTCAATTACCAACTGACACATGAGTCTCTCCCTCATGTTTGTTTACTGGAGGAAGAAATTTCTTCCTTCGAGTTTAAGGATCAAGGTGAGATAGAGACCGAGGAGAGGAGAAAGAATGGGCCGGTGGGGTTTTGTTTTTTTTTTTTTTTTTTTGTTTTTTCCTCCTCTCTCTCTCTCTCTCTCTCTCTCTCTCTCTCTCTCTCTCTCTCTTCACTTCCTCCCCCAATAAAATATCAACGACAGAAAAGGGGAACTTCGTCATTTCCTCTTCCCTCCTCCCTCCTCTCTTCGTCTTCCTTCCAACGGGCACACAGGTCGTAAATGGGCAGAATAAAAGTTTCAATCTCATTCGGATTTGTCCCCAGATTCGATAATTGAATGTTGTGATGTAAGCCCACGGACAATTCTCAAGAGGAAAGAGAGAGTGGGAAAAAAAAAAAAACGTTCATATTGTTCTCAAAAGAAAAAAAAGAAGGGCTTCACATAGTTTATGGGTGTGACCAGTGAATTTTGTACCCTTAATGTTGCGTTGCAGTGGCATCTCTACAGACCTCTCTCCCTCATCTCCATTCTCTTATGACTTTTCCTCGTCAAAATTTTCTTCAAAGAAAATTTCTCTCCTCTTCTTCTTCTGCTTCTTCTTCGTTCTCTTCTGGTCAAAGCCCTCTTAAAACCCTTACTCCCTCGACCCTTGTTAAGCTCGGCATCACCCCATCCATCAAATCCCTAAACCCCTCTCTTTCCTCCTCAAATTCCAAAAGTCCAATCTTTTGCTCCATCTCTTCTCCCAAATCTCCTCAAACTCCGTCAGAATCAGTTCCCGAACCTGCTCCTTAGTTGCCCGTTGTCTTCTCAAACCAACCGATTCGAAGAAGCTGAAACACTCATCTCCCACACCCAAAAATTCGATTTTGTTCCAAGAAAAGGCCTTTGGGACTCTATAATCCAATGTCTTTGTGTCGAAGGAGAAAACCCGGAAAGGGCATTCTCTTTGCTGAATCAGTGTGTTTTCCCCCTCTTTCACCACATTTCGATCTTTGGTTCTGAAATATAGCTCTCAGGGTAAGATGGAAAGAGCAATCGAGGTGTTGGAGCTAATGAGGAGTGAAAAAATCGGATACCCATTCGATAATTTCATATGTAGTTCCATAATTTCTGGGTTTTATGGCATTGGGAAGCCAGAATTAGGGCTCGAGTTTATGAGGAAGTTGAGAAAGAACACGTATTTTGGCCTAATTTGGTTACTTGTACAGCTGTTGTTGATGCATTGTGTAAAGAAGGTAGAATTGATGAGGCTTACCATTTGGTTTGGGCAATGGAGGGTAAAGGAATAGTTTTGGATGCGGTTTTGTACAGTTGTTGGATATGCGGATACTTGAAGAAAGGGGTTCTGATGGAGGGTCTTCGAAAGCATAGGTTGATGGTGCAGAATAGAATAGTGCCAGATGTAGTTAGTTAAACTATTCTCGTTGATGGTTTGTGTAAAGAAGGTAACACAGAGAAAGTGACCGGGTTCTTGAGTCCGATGGAGAAGAATGGAAAGAAACCTAATTTGATTACTTGTACTGTTCTTTTGCAGGGCTTTTGCATGAGAAGCAAGTTGGAGGAGGCATTTTGTGTTTTAAAACGAATGGAAATTTTGGATTTGGTTATTGACGAGTTTGTGTATGCCATTTTAATTGATGGGCTGTGTAGGAGAGGGGATGTGGATAGAGTTTTTAATTTGCTTGAAGAAATGGAGAGGAAAGGAATCCAAGTGGGTTCAGTTACATACAATACAGTTGTAAATGGTTTGTGTAAAGCTGGCAAGACCAGCAAGGCGGATGAGATATCAAGAGGTTATGTTGGTGATAATTTCACATATAGAACATTGTTGCATGGGTACGCAATGGAAGTGGATGGCGTGATGGATACAAAGAGGACGTTGGAGGAAAGCGGTATTTGTATGGATGTTGTAACATGTAATGTACTTATCAAAGCATTATTCATGGTAGGCATGATTGAAGATGCATTATACTTTTCAAAGAAATGCATGATAAGGGACGAGTTGCAAATTCTGTTACTTATTGTACAATGATTGACGGGTTATGTAAAATAGGGAAGATGGAGCAGGCACTAGAGGTGTTTCTGGAATATATAGGAGAATTTTGCCCCTTACAGGTGCTGCTTGTCATGTGTGTATAAGACGAGGGCTCTGTAAGGAGCACATGGTGGAAATGGCTGTTAAAGTGTTGAAAGAACTTGCTAAAAGTAATCTTGTTTCTGATTCTATTACTTACAGGAAGTTAATCGAGGCTCAATTTATAAGGTAATTGCGAAGGTGTTCTGAAGTTTATTCACACAATTGCCAAGATAGAACTTGAATTGTTCACTTCTATTGCAACGATGTGTTGATATTCTTGTGTAGGAAGGGATGCTCTACGGCTGCTTTGGCTGCCTGCATATTCATGGGAAGGAGACGTCCGTCAGTAATGAACAAATCATATTATGTTCTTCTCAAATACCTCATCCGCGGTGGAAATAAAATAATTACAGAACTAGTAATGTGTGACTGCATTAAAGTAAATGGACCTTTAGGACCGAGGATGACAAGCATTCTGTTCCTTTATCTCTGCAAGAAAATGTTGAAGAATCCATGAGGTCCTAGCTGATAAGAACAAAAAAGACATCAATGTTGGCATTTTGACAACCGTTCACACTCTTAAGAAGGAAGGCAGATCTCCGGATGCACTTAATTTTCTTATGGAACCTGAGCCAAATGGTGCTACAATAGATGTTGTTGTCTATTCTATTGTAGTGGATGGACTCTGCAAGGAAGTACATATTGAAAAGGCACAGGATTTTTGCGCAAGCATGAGAAGTAGGGGGATTCACCCAAACAATGTTGTTTACAATTCTGTGATTAATTGTCTGTGCTGGCTGGGTTGTCTGGTTGAAGCTTTGAGGATTTTTGATTCTTTGGAGACCAACTATACGCTTCCTACAGTTGTTACTTATGCTACTCTTATCGGTGCTTTATCTAGGGAGGGGTTCTTGGAAGATGCTGAACAGTTATTTAGAAGAATGATTCTTAAGGGCATAACTCCAAATGCTCGAACTTATAACTCATTGATATATGGATATTCCAGTTTCAGATTGATAGAGAAAGCCCTCGAAATTCTTTTGGAATTAGAACAAAGTGACTTGCAACCAGATGCTTTTGCAACCAGTGCTGTAATAGGTGGCTATTGTCAAAAAGGTGACACACAAGGTGCCTATGGCTTCTTCAATGAATATAAAAGAAGAGGTCCTTCTCCTGATTTCTTGAGTTTCCTGATTTTGGTCAATGATCTGTTTATTAAGAGAAGAATGAAAGAAGTGAGGGATGTTCTGAGGGATATGCGTCAGTGTGTAGTGGTCGTGGGTCTAATAGATAGAGCCGGTGATGAGCAGCATGTTGAGTCTTTAGTTAGTCTCCTCAATCTTTTCTGCGAGCAAGGGAGAATCCAAGAAGCCATTTGTGTCCTCGGTGAAGTAGGATCAGAGACTTTCCCCTCATGGAGGTCTAACACCAGCAATAGACTTAAACAACTCAAGCAGCTGCAGAAATGGGGTCTTTGGATAAAATTGTTGAGGAGAAGGTTCCTGCAAGGAGCAACACCCTTGTGGCGCTTGAGTCTGTTCCGCAGCATGTTGTCGTCAAGTACAAGGGCATCCCCATCAGAATTTGGAGCTCCATGCTGTTCTTACTTTGTGCTGAAACAATGCACATGCGGCAGGTAGGCTAAATTTGCTAGTCTATTTTGAGTTTTTTTGTCAGTTTTGTTTGTGCTCCCTTGAGATACGCTCATTTTTTTGGATTGGACCTCATTTAATATTGAGCCTGTTAAATAGATTTTTTTTTTTTTTTTGCTTTGACAGGTTTATGACAAGATATGAAATTTGGGTGTTACATCTGCTGAAAACAGATTATTGTTATCTCCCCTCTATATTATGATTATTATTATTACATCTATGTATGATTTATTTCAGGATTTTCTTCCCTCTGTGTGTGGGTTTTTTTTTTTTTTTTGGTTCGTACGTGTTTCAGCGCGCGCCTGTGCATGTTTTTTTTTTGGGGGAGAGGTGGGGTTTTTTTTTTTTTTTTTGTGGGGTGGGGGGGTGGGGGGGGGGGGGGGGGGGGTAGCTAGCTGTTCTTTATTTCTTCAAATTTGTGATGCCAATGATATTAGCATCATATCTTCTTCTCCAGACAAAATTGCTTTACTTTTCTGTTTTAATGTATGTTTGTATATTTAAAGTTTAATCATTAATTCCCTTCAAGTATCCTGGGAAAATGAACAGGTTTGCAGGAGTCTGTCAATCTGTGTTGCACAAATCAAGCTTACCTTATTGCCGATAAAATATGTGATGATGATCATTTCATGGAAGTTCGAGGCAAAAATCTTTAGTACAGGTAAGATGACTCTGACTAGCGTACTTTTGGATTGCATTGTATTAAGAATTCTAAATTTTCTGTGCTTTACTTTGGCAAATTCTAATTACCTTGTGAATTAGCAGCTTTATTTTTCTTCTGTTAGGCTAATATGAGATCTGTACGTTAATCCTGAAATAATTCAATCACCCCTCACTATTCCAAAAATAACCCCACCCTTTTCTTCTTTCAAGCCCTGAAAACCCTAACTCATTCCTTGTCTGTTTCCGATCTGAGCTGATCATTCTCATCCAAAAATAAGGCTTTATGGATTTTCCATTAATAAAATTCATCGCACAGTCAAGCACCATGGCTTTCCTGACTTTAAAAGTCCCCTTTCGACATTTGGATTTTATTGAGCCACATTACATTCCTCGGAAAGAGCAAAAACAAAGAGAGAATGAAGGCTCCTTTGCCAGAAAAAGAAGTAGAGAAAAGAGGAGGCCGAGGTGGTCATGGATAGCTTTTAAGAGATGGATGGGATCAAGGAAGAAGAAAAAGAGAATGGGGAGCAATAGGTTTGGGAGAAGCCGGTGAGCCCGCAGAGAAGAGGGTCGTTGAGTGGAATCCTAAAGACAAGGGGGTTGAGAATGATGATGGTGAAGATGAGAAATGCTTTCTCGGTGGCCCCGTGTTCGAGGATGAGGAAAGAGAGAGATTGCCTCATTGATATTCTAACAATAGTGTTGGGAAGGAAGTAACACACAAATTAGAGATGATGTCCTAGTGAAAGTGAAGTGCCATTATCTGCAAGCCAGAATTAATCATTGAGGTATTTTTTTTTTTTTAAATCTCAATGATGATATATATGTAAAAGATGGAGAGGACAACCTCGCGCTATTGGGCGTATCTTGGAGTTGTTAGAGATTTGTGATCTTGAGCTGTATTTCACTTCTTAATGGTTTTTTAGAGTAGAAAGTACTTCATTTCTCCAGAGGTTGGTTCACTTGTCAAGGAGAAAGAAATTTCAGGTTTAGAACTGTACTATGATTTGTCTTAGTAGCTTATTCTTTCTTTGCTTGTTTACCTCTGATGTTGGAATGAATGTAGGGGGACATCATCAGCCAGGAGTACTTGTTGTCCTTCAAATGTTTGAAAGATGAACCTGCTCCAAATGCTGCCATAGACAAATTAGATCCTAATTTGAAGGATCTATATCTAGATAAAAGAGCGAGCTTTCATTACTTGACATATTTTCTGGTGGCGACACCATGTCTACTAGTTTGTGCTTTGGGACAAACTTGGCTAGAGTTAACCTTAAACCACATTGGACTGTTGATATAAACACCTCTATGCATGTGAAAGTCTCAAGATCAATCACTTTGAAACAGAGGTTAGAAATGAGAAGGCCGAGGATATTCTAGTAGTTATATTTGAATGAGATATGTGAATGAGAGAAACTATGCCAAAGATGAATGAGTGTGCTCACTCTCCCATTGATGATGTGGAGCCTGAAGATAAATTAATATTGCCATCAAGTTGATAAGATTGTCTATGGGAAAATTGACAAAATTTATAAAAGGTACCCTAAAATTCAAGGTTTGATGGAAGGACCACGTTCCAAGTGAAGACACTTGGGAGCCGCTACATAGTTCAAGCGTGTACCAAAAGCGAATAAAGGATTTTGTATTTTTGGGGTTTACAAGAGGAGTATTCAATTCTGCCACTACCTAGCATTGTTGATGTGATTCGCAGACGGCCTCCATGCCAAGAAAACTGAGTTTAATCAGTTTAGGCAAATAGACAATCTTTTTAATGATGTTTTTTTATTGAAATTGTTAAGTTTCTAAAAAAAAGTTTGTCTTCATGGATAATATAGTGGATATATTGAAGTTAGTTCGAGGATATTCAGGGTGATATGCGCTAGCCAGCTTGTAGCTTTGAGATACCAAACAAGGTTCAAGATCCTAGTTGCAGGAAACTACAGCGTCTCTCAATATAGGACGAGGGTATTTCTAGGGGGTGCTTATCCAATTTGCCTCAATTTTCATTACCTATGCACAAGGTGGTTCCTCGTGGTGCTCCTTCAGTCGAGTTTGAGTCTCGTGTCATTGCATGTGATGATAGTCAGCAACAAGATCTTGAGAAGGCATAATGATTTTTTAATGCCATCTCTGATCACCCTCCTGTTGAAAACGATGAAAAACCAGAGATGAAATGAATTATGGGAGGGAATCCAAGGATAGATCTCAGCGTTTTATTCATCTTGGTCATATCAAAATGGTACATTCTTCATCAACTGTAGAGAAGCCTGCTCCAAGTAATAAGCTTTTTTATTACAGGCCTCTTCGATTAAATGAGGATGGTTACCAATGCATATGCGGAGTCCCCAAGTGTAAGGGTGCAAAGTTCAGAAATTTGCCAAGTGTGATGGTTGGTTCTGGTAATTTGACTTAATGAGATCCAAATATTGAAAGACTTTTAAACTTGAGAAATCCATTGGTCCCTACATAAGCTTTATTAATGAAAAATAATAAAGGTCTTTTGGACGTCTTTGGTGAGGTGAAACATTTCCACAATGGTAACAAGAGCTGAACTTCACAACGAGATCATTATTCATCAACAGCAGAACAGAGTGCTATGTTCAAGAAAATACAACACCACACGGATTTCTTTATTATTACAAGTTGTTTGGAGTTGTCAGAGAAAGGTAGAACCGAGTTGACAATGTTGTTGCACTACCTATTTCACGGCTCTGGGATACGCATGTGGGGTGGCATATCTTGGAAGGCTAATGAAGAGCCTATCCTATCTCTGCCCCAAAATTTTCCCATAAAATTGTATATTTGTATTTATTGGATGAGGTGCATCAATTTCAGATGAGATTTTACTGAAGGGTAATTTTCAATAGTGTTATCTTTGTGGGGGTGAAGCCTTAGATATTTTTCTACTTGCTCATCCAAGCCATCAAACTTTTTTAGGCATGCATATAAAGGTTAGTGATCCTGACATCCAAACTGTACCCATTGTTAATCTTTTCTAAAAACAGTATGCTAATTGATCTAGTGTTTATATGCGACAAAATTAAGTACTAGAGGGTTGATCTGATTAGCGTGGTTCAAATTGTAATCTCATGAGAAAACACTGTCAATGAATTCAAACTGTCATCTGTAAAGAAAAACATTGCTTGCCTTCATAGGATTGCTACACAAAGGAGAAGAATAACTCCATTCCTTGGTTAAATACCCAAGGATCATTGAAGATCCTAAAGGATTGCTGAAGCTTTTAAAGAACATTTCTCTAGGATTTTTGGTTTCTTCCAAAAACCTTGTAACTAATGTGACTGGGGATATGTTTATGGAGAAGAGAATAATTTGCAAGCATTAGAGGACGCTTTCACCTTGGAAGAAGTCAAAGAAGTCAGCTTTGGGATGTCACCAGAAAAGGCTCCAGGTCTAGATGGGTCTTATTTTTTTTTTTTCCTGAACAGTTTTTGGATTTAGTGGTTGCAGATATTATGGCATTGTTATGGGAGATGGATTTAGGAGTTGGGGATTTACAAAGATTAAATCATGCTTTGGTTAGCCTAATTCCTAAGGTGAAAGGTGCTTCTAAAGTAGGAGAATTTGGGCCTATTACATTGCTTAACTGTGTCTTCAATTTTTTTCCTCAAAATTTTTGGCTAATAGGTTAATGTTTTGGTCGACATTCTCAAACTTCTTTTGTTAAGAGGTCTATATTGGATTGCATAGTAGTATCGCAGAATGTCATGCAAGGAAGGATGTAGGAATGATAATCAAAGTTGTTTTTGGAAGGATTATGGTATAGTTGAATGGGAAACTTTTGGAAGAAATGTTGATTGCAAGAGGTTTTGGTTCTAAATGGGTCTACTGAATCATGAGCACACTAAGGGGCAATTAATTATCAGTTTTGATGAATGGTGCTAAGGGCGATCTCATCAATTGTTGGAGGGGGTTGAAGCAAGGGGACTCTTTGTCTCCTCTTTTGTTTGTTCTTCTGACTGATGTCTTTTCTGGATGCTCAACAAAGCTAAAGAGGTCTTTCTACTTGAGGGTTTGGGTGGGAGTCATGATCATATAGAAACTTTGAATTTGTAATATGCTCATAACACCTTTCTTTTTTGTTAGCCCTCCACTATTCAGTTGGCAATTATGAAGTTTTACTTATTAGCTTTTGTGTATGTCTCTGGCTTAGTAGTTAATGTTCATAAAACTCAATTATTGCTAGTTTGGGGATTTTTTTGAATTAGATCAAGCTTTAACTGACGGTTTCAATTGTAACATGTTATGAAGCACAGACACTTTAAAGTGAGTGACATGTCCGTGTCAGACACGTGTCGGATACCGACACTTGCAAGACACTTGCACGACACGTATTGGACACTCAGATGCGGTGTCGGATTTTAAATAACCATAAAATCACGTATCGGCACCGTGTCCAACGTTGTGTCAGCATCAAATAAAATTTAAAGACCATGTATTAGATATCTAAAAATTACATGTCGCTTAAATAAACATTAAAAAAAATATCGTTCTAACATAAGTAAATATGTTAGTAAAATTTACACACATCACGAATTAGGTGAGGTATTAGTTAGATTATTTTTAGATTATTTTGTTTTGTTTGTTACTTTATATAAGCTATAGATGTAAATTATTTAGATTTTATTTTGTTTTTCATCGTACCTTTAATAAAACTAATTATTCATATTTGATTATTTTTTGACAAGTTAATTATTCATTATTCTATTCACATAGGTAGAGTTGTGTAGAAATGTCTACTTCGGAAAGTACTGTTAAAAAAGTAGAAGACAATGCACCTCTTTGAAAATATGTAGAGAAAATCGAAAAATTAGGAACATGGGGAGAAAATTTATCTATATATAATAATAATAAAATATTGCTTACCGTGTCCCCGTATTTTTTTTTTGAATTTGTCGTGTCACGTGTCCGACACCCGTGTCCGTGTATGTTCTACATAGGTAATTTGACAACTTTCCCACTTTATTTAGGAGTTCCTATTAGAAGTAAGGAAGTTGTTTAAAAAATAGAAATATTACCCTCAACTCTCAACTCAACTTAGAGTTTTGGTGTAGTGGTAGGGACTTAAATATGATATTAGAGCAACCCGGGTTCAATATTTTTTTCAAAAATGGATTAAATAGTGTTGCGCAAACACCCAAGTTTTAGCCCATAAGAAGGGCACTCAACCTGTGAGGGGTTGTTATAAAAAAGTGGATTAAATACTGTTGCACCCAGGTCCTGTTGCACCCAGGTTTCATCCCATAAGAAGGGCACTCGACCTGCTAGGGTCTTATATATTAGAAGAAGGGTGCTAGACCTGCAGGGGCCTATTATATTAGAAGAGCTTTCTTATGAAGGGTTTTAATACTTTTTTCAAGAATTCACTCTTTGGTGACTGGGGAGAAGTTTGCAGACCTAAGGAGAAGGGAGTTAGGAATGTTGAATTTAAATCTTATGAACATTTTATTATTAAGCAAATGGGTGTGGAAGATTATCAGCAACCTTGAGATGCGTTGGCATGAGATAATTATTAGAACTTATTACAAGAGACATTCTCTTTGAAGGTTTGGAGATATGACATCAGGTCTTTTTGTCTTCAGATTTTGGAGGGGAGTGCTTAAATGTAGAGCTTCCTTTCCAACTGGGATTAGATTGGAATGTGGATCTGGGGAGACTACTAGTTTTTGTAGTTGGGTTGGGGAATTAGCGTTGGCTTTAGTGTGTCTAGGTCTCCTTGGTTTTGCTTTTACAAGATGAAGCCAATGGCTTGCTTTTCGCTACTCTATCTTCTTCCACCAAGAACAGAAGGTTATGGAGATGGGAGGAGGGTCCTTTCAATGTAAACTCTTGTTACAAATTTCTTAGATTTGGGGGATGCAAGTGTCATATTGCAAAGGTGCTCTGGAAGTGCAATGTTCCACCTAAACTCGAGATCCATATGTGGCTTATTGTGAAAGAGAGGTTTGTTACCAAGGATGTTTTGGAAAGGAAAGAGGTTGATAAAGGGAGTGGTTGTGTGCTTTGCAACAAGGGTGGATGAGACTCCTAACCACTTATAGGTTGGATGTTCTTTCATTAGAGATGTGTGAAATAATTTCAGAAAGTCTTTTTCTGTTAGGGGTTGGCTAGGGTCTCTAATTTCCTTTGGGTCTTCTTGGAGAAGGAAAAGGGTCAGAAAGAAGGTTCCAAAGTAATGTGATGCATTCATATTTGCTCTTTTTTGGAAAATATGGGAAGAAAGAAATAGCAGAAATTTCAAGCAGCTCTACTCTTTTTCTAATGATGTTGAACAAGAAATTAGTCGACTACTTGAATTTTAGGCCGTTGTGAAAAAGAGGAGGCAAGAACGAAGCTTGGGAGGAAGGTGTTGTCTTGAAGGCATTACAACCACTGTTTTAAATATCGGCCGAATTGGTCGAGATATCGTCTGATATCTCATTTTTTGCCTGCTGCCCATACGATATGCGAAAATCGTTCGCTTTATCATTTGCAGTAAATATTGGCGATAAATTGCCCGATATCGAGCAATTTATTGCCCGAAATATCGTCCAATATGAAATAACTTATTTATTGCACGACGACGTGCAAATGTACATTATTTTTTACTATTTTTACATGCATATTACATCATTTTTATTAGGTAGATGATATCTATGACACTAGACTAACTTTTAGTTATCAATATTTCATTATATATATTGTCTGATATGAAAGCCCGATATGCGCGTGTATCCTCGATATCCGATATGAAAAAACCCCATCCGATACGATCCTGACATCCGATATTTAGAACCTTGATTACAACTTGCATTATGTTTGGCTACTTTGCCTTTTTTGTTTTGGATATGTAATTATTTTATTGTAATAACTCTCATTTCATAATCGCAAGAGGTCCTCTGACCTCATCTTGTAAGACATTTTTTCTCATATGACTCATCCATTTTATTTGACACAAATGTGACATATAATAGAATGAAATAAATTAGTAACTATATAAATGATTAAAAGGTAGTTTTTCATTTGTTGGTTATAACCACATTGATGGAAGGTGTTATAAAAGAAAGTCCTTTCCTACACATATGAATACTAGTCATTTTGTTTTCTTCCATCAAGAAAGACAAGGGATATGGAGTAGGCAAGAAGAAGTCATGAAGTGACAAAGATCTTGGGTAATTTTTCATCTAACTTCAAGTGTTATAGGATTACCGTGTTCATACAATTGAACATGGTTGAAGGTATATTCTATACTCATGTTTTGTGTGCGCATGAAATTAGTTTGTTGTATGTATAATATACTATTAAGTAGTTGTTCAGTCAAGTTTATTGTCAACATCAGAAATTTCAATTTCTAATATTTGATATCAGAGCATGTAATTATGATTGTTTAATCTAGAATTGTCTTCTAGATTATGTATATGTTTAAATGATTCATAGATCGTTTAGTTTCTTTTAAATCATGAATCATGTTCATTTAAAAAGTAGAGAAATCCATGATTATATTCTCTTTATGTTTTCAGTCATGCTTGTGAGTTTTCTCATTGTAGTTGTAAAGAATATTGACTACAGTTCATCAATTTATGAACTACAAAACTGTGTTTGGTTGTAACTTTAGGCCTATTCTTGTATTGATACTCTGTAATCTATATACCACTGCGTTCGGATTGAAGTCTTGTTTCCAACACATCTAATATGGTCTTAGTCGGAGGTATGTAGTGAGAGATAAGGCTGAAATGCTACAGGCTGCGCATATTTTCAGACTGCGTAGATATTTTAATCTATAGGTGTATGAAGTAGCCACAACATTCATGTATCCTATATATTGGTTGATATACATGTATAAATGTTTGAATATATTAAAAAGTATTGTGTTTAATTTTTATGATTATCTACTTTGCCCACATGAAAGTAGGTGTTGTAGAAATTCAACAGATTAAAATAGCAAGATACTTGTAACGATTGAATTCTTATGCCCATAGGTATAGTTTTCTTCTTTATCGAATCTAACTCCACTAATTTTAAATAAAGATATCATAGTGAATTTAATGCATGCTAACACTTTTACCCACAAGAAGGTTTAAATTCACTGGTGAAACATATGTTGTTTTAGTTTCAATAAAGTTAATTTGTCGTGTTTTTAATTTTCTGCTTCAATTTATGATATGCAGTGACGACACCCGTTTTACTTATTACTGATGTTTACATGTTATGTGGTGATCATTGTTTGGTGGGGAAAAATTGAAGATCGAGGTGTAAATTCTTTATCTGATTGTAAAGAAAATTACAACGGATCAATAATCCTTTTACAAGAGAGGGGAGATATTCAAGCTCAAATCTCTCCTTTGTTTAGTGCCGGGTTCTTGACGTGGCGATGGAAAGTGAATCTTGTTTTCCATTGACCGGGTGAACGTCAGGACCTATTGGGAATCCTTTCTTTGGATGGAGGACGAAGTAACACAGTTTCTGTCCAACAAGAATTCAAAGAGACTGTAGGCAAAAATAAACTTGTACGCAGCAAGTTAGAAGAGTTGAACTCTCTCTTTCTTTTAGTTAGAGATCTTGGTCATTCTACGGCTTACAACCGAAGCTCTTCTGACCAAAGACTTTTCCGACCCCTCTTCCATAGCAAACTGGGTTATTTATAGAGTTTCAGGGGGTAAAAGTGTCCCCTAAAAACGCTCCATAATTGGGGTTAACTCCCTCATTACGTGGGCAGTAATTGACCCAGTAATGAGGGCAGTTATAACCGAGACGCGGACTTTGGGCCTCACATTTTTCCATTGAGGTGATGCTTGAGAAATGCGAGCTTCAAATTCTGCGTCAAGTTTCACGTGAGACGCGGGCTTTGGACTCTGCGTCTTGGTACTGCTGTAATGCTGAGACGCGGCTTTCATGCTCCGCGTCTTGGTCATTGCAGTGATGTTGAGACGCGGGTTTCAACCCTCGCGTCTTCGGCTGCGCTGGTGGCGATGATTAGCCTTGCGTCTGGAGTTTGGATTCTGCTTTTTGATGACTTGTCTTCAGTGATTTTTAGACAGCCTACAGAACCCCCTCTAAAGTTTTCGATATTCCGCAGTCGACTGGGACGGATTTCGAAATACTTTGGACTCTGGTTGAATTCATACTTCTCATGATTAAACTAACAATCATTTGAGATACTCTGAGCTTGATCTTGTCTGGAGTATGGTCTTCGTGAGTGTACTGTAAAACCCTTTGAAGCCACCATAGCTAATCGTGGTGAGAGTCTAGATACGTAGTCCAGACCTCCTCAATGCTCTGAGCTGGTTGTTGGTGTACTGTTGAACTAGGGGTAAACAGTCGTATACTTATGCCAGTGTACTGTTGAACTGATTTGCAGAAGAAAAGACTGAATGTAAGTCTTGTAGACGCAGGGGTCATGTTGCTTTAGAGACGCAGTCCTCACTCAGAGTAAGGACGCATCTATTAATTTGCTGAAGAAACGCGGCCTTTGGAGGGACGTGATCTTTGAAGTGAAGACGCAGCTCTCACTCTGTTGACTAGGCGCGGCTTTGGCCTTGTTGAAGAGGCGCGACCTTTGGAGAGACGCAGTTTTTGTTAAACGCGAGTCCCGCGTTCTGGACGCGTTGCACATGTCCGGCGGAGTTGAGGGGACATCCTTCCTTTGACGCGCGAAATTCGCGTCGCATTTAAGATGCATGCCACGCGTCGGGCGGGGATTAGGCCTCGAGACCTGCGCCGCGTATCTCTGCAAATCACTGTGCCTATAAAATACAACAGTCTTTCAAGAGTCGTCATTAGACTCTTCTTCTTTTCGCTGAGCTTTTTATCGAGGGTTCAGAAGAGCTTAATGCTTTTTCCATTTTCATCGTCTTCAACACCGATTTCACGATTGCGATGGCACCAAAAGCCAAGCATGTTGCTTCGTCCTTAAGTGCTGCTGCCTCTGAGACTCAAATGGGCGGTCCTTCCGCGCAGGAGGCCCCCATTTCAGGTAGTAAAACAATCTGATCTGGTTTCTGTCATTGAAGAGGCTTAAAGAGTTCTCTTAACTCTTAAGTCTCTTCTGAATGTGAACCACTAACGCGAGGCTCATGCCCGTGTTTGATTTTCATACGCAGCTTTTGAATTGGTAGGCAAGACGCGGGTTTGACGACTTCCGCTCAACTTGAGTTCGTATCTTGTTTGTTAAACGCGAGCCTCGTTGAGCCCTGCGTTTTGAGCTCAATACTCAGAATTTTTCTAAGTATGGGAGGTTTAGACGCGGACTTCATGTGATCCTTGCGTCTTTAAAGCCAGGCGTAGGTTTTACTGAGTCTTGCGTCTGAGTCCGATACTTAGAAATTTTTCTAAGTTATGAAATTGAAATGCGGGCTTCATGCAAGCCTCGCATGTTTGAGTCTAGACGCGGATTTGTGTTTTTTTTAATAAATGGGGAGCGGCCTTCAGGTTCATGAAAGGACGAGGATCCATGGATGCGGCCTTTATCTGTAGTAGAGACCCGGTTTTGGGGTCGTAACTACAACCACATCAAGAATGACGTGCGTTTCTCAGCTGGTTAGTGAGGACGCGGTTCTGACTAAATGGAGACGCGATTCTGGTCCCTTGAGAGGGCGCAAACTCGGGTTGTACTGAGTTCATGATTGAGACGCAGTTTTAGGACGCAGCCTCCAAGTCTTGTGAATGGGTGTGAACTCATGACGCAACCCTAAATAGTCGTGGAGAATAGCCCCAACTTGCTGAGGAGACGCGGCTCTGAACCACTTCAGGAGACACGGTTGTGACTTTTCAGCAGGAATAAAAGGAACGCAGCCCTCAGGTCTATGAAAGGTCGCGGACTTGTGGACACGACCTTTGAGTCTGCGCCCATGTAGCTTCCTAAGCGTCACACGCAGCCCGTCTTAAAGATCTTGTTGGATCTTTTAATGCCAAATTGGCGTTGACGATTAGGGACTTGTGTCCTTCGATGTTTCCGAAGTGACAATCTACGCGTCAGTTCCTTATTGGACTTGATGTAGTGCGAGAATTAAGGCTGATGGCTTTTATTTTCATGTCATTAATTGTAAGTCTTATGGCTTGCCTATAAATAGGCCTCATCCCCCTTAATAGTCTATTTGTTAGACTGTTTCCCTTTGAGAGCATGCGCTCTAAGGGTCTTCGTCTTGATTTGTCTATCTTCCCTTCAAGGAGATGTGTTCCAATGAACAGCAAGAACTCAAATCTTCCATGCTTTCCTTTAATCTTGTAACACCCCGCTCCCGGAATACGTACTTAGTTGCGTATTCAGATTTTTGATCGTATTTTTTCGATTTACCTTCTGTACTTATTTTGTATTATGAATTGTTTATATGATTGTTTTGTCTTAAATTTGGATTCGTGTACTCGGAGTCAGCCCTAGTCTGAACCGAAGACCCGATCCTAATGTATTACTCGATTTGGTCTTTCCGGTATTCTGAGTTGACCGATTTCTGTTTCAAATATCATTTTCCAATATTATATATTTTATATGATTTTCTAGAATTTTCCTGAATTTAATTAAATATCTTCAGAACTGGTGTCGGCCAGTGCCGCTGACCGATTCCCGGATTTTTAGTTTACAAACGGTTTAGAATTTCTACAAGTACCTTTAGACATTATTTCTTAAAATCATATTTTCTATCTACATACTTTTTCTGAGGATTTTATGAATTTATGAAAATTCCATCGGAGTCGGTAGGTAACTGATTCCGGGATTTTTAGTTTTAAAACTATAAAGTATTTCTTAAAACGGATTTCACTATAATTCTTAGAATAATATTCTTGATTTTTGATAATTATTTCGGGTCGTTCCGAGATACTTGAATTTCGGACGATTCCGGTATTTTCCCGAAAGATTTCCGCATCCGCAACCGAATCCCGGGAATCCGCCACTTTCATTATTTTTCATTTTCTCTTCCAAGAGAATAATTTCCCTTTTTCCATTTTCTTTTCCTTTTTCCTTTTCTTTATTTCCTTCCTTTCTCCACAAGCCACAAGCTTTCCTTTTTCCAAAATTCCACTTTCTCCAAAATTCCACCAACTCCCACCTACTTCCTCATTTAATGCATCTCTTTTTCTCTCTCTTCCATGGCCAGCCAAGTGTGGCTAGGAGAGACACCTCACCTCCCCACTTTACAAAACCCCCCTCTCTTCTATCTTATTTGCACCTCCTTCACAAAATCTAAAACCTATAAATACTTTTCCTCCTCCTTTCCTTATTCATTTTCACTTCGCCTTTCTCTTTCTTCTCTTCACCAAAACCCTAACCTCCAACATCCCCTTCATCTCCACCACCTCCACCGGCGCCTCCGGCCACCACGACTCCGGCGAGAGACCCCCAATCTCCGGCCACCACTTCTTCTCACCAACACCAACAACAAAACCTCCAAACCTCCATCTTCTTCTTCATCATCAACTTCAATCACTACCACCATCACTCCAACACCTTGTACTTCTTTTAGGTAAGTGTTCTTCTTCACCAAGCCTTGATTAATTCTTAGGATACTTGTATTTTCATATCATGTATACTTAGGTCTTCAAATCATGCCATTTGATTATCAAACACACAACCATAGAAATCTGTTCCGTATGCTGTTTCCAGTCGATTAGTCGACTTGACCTATAGATTAGTCGACTAGAAACCCTTAGTTGAAACGTAACCTTTTCTGGAACACAGTTTTAGTCGACTTAGGTTATTTATTAGTCGACTAGAAACCTCGATTAGTCGACTACTCCTTTGACCCTAGTCGACTAACCTTTCCTGAATCAGAAACCCAACTCTCTGTTACTCAGTATTAGTCGACTTGACATGACTGTTAGTCGACTTGAGATGTCTGTTAGTCGACTACCCTTTCCACCTAGTCGACTAACTTTTCCTGAAACCAGAACCCAACTCTCTGGAACCCAGTTTTAGTCGACTATACCAGACTGTTAGTCGACTTGAATCCACTATTAGTCGACTACTCTTCCACCCTAGTCGACTAACTTTGGCTGTTTGTCTTAGTTGATTTCTTTCTTGAATATGAACCCTATCCTCTAGACTTGCATCATATATTGGTATTGTTTGACTTGTCACTTGACAAACATCATCTTACCTTCTCTCTTTCTCTCTCCTCTTCACTCTACATAATTATATCACAGGTTATGGCGCGTCCCAAGTTCAGTGGATTTCGGATCTTTCGGCACTTTGGTGATTTAGGCGAGTAGTCTCGCTCTTCTCTCGTATCCCGTTTCGTCGGGACGATAAGTATTTCGCTTCTTATTTCTATATTCATGTATTGCCCTGCAATTGCTTATGGTAGCTTCATCTTGTACTTGTGCCATGCTTATGATATACTTGTTTCTTCATCATATACCATGCGTGGCCGACCCTTCGTGGTCGTTGGACTTTGAGTTACTTCCATGTTACCATTTGCCATTACTTCAGACCTGTCAATTACATGCTACCTTTTAACACATGTATATCACTTTGACAACTGTGTTATCACCTGACCACCTGGCATGCTACCACTTGGTAAGACCTTTGTTATATTATGACTTACCCAGACTATTATCCATCTCTTGTTAGGTTTGGTTGCTTGTTAAATATCATCATCCTGTCATGCTATCACTTAACACCCAGCATGATATACTTGACTTTGTGATTATCACGTTTACGGGAATCCTGTCTTGTTATTATGGAACTAAGTGCCACACAGAGCAAAGTGCCACACCATACTCGGTGGGGGCCACCTCTTGA
The DNA here is from genome assembly GCA_038442645.1 of Agave tequilana. Lineage (NCBI taxonomy): Eukaryota > Viridiplantae > Streptophyta > Magnoliopsida > Asparagales > Asparagaceae > Agave > Agave tequilana. Next base: position 15,609 of record JAVJIF010014361.1, on the reverse strand, counting down.
ATCTGTGGGGGCCACCTCTAGAATCCATCCCCTCAGAACAAAGTGCCACACCATACTCGGTGGGGGCCACCTCTTGAATCTGTTGGGCTATTCCTGTTATGTCCAGTTATTCCCATAATCTGATAATTACGTTAATAAACCATAAAAAAGACAACTTGTATGGGGAATGGGAGGAAATGATGGATGCCGGAATGATATCTTGCTTATAGTGATGGATTATAAAAATACTGGCGGTAAGTGTTAGTGGGACTTTGGGCCCACAGGAGATTAGTGTTAGGGGGACTTTGGGCCTCCAAGCTGGTTCCAGGTGTATGGAACTACTATAAGAAGCTCTATCAGTTCTCCATCTATTTCCAATAACAACCTTGTTTTACTCGGATATGGATCTATGTGCGTTGGGACGCTAGTTCACATAGCTAGATATCAGGGTAAGACGAGTAATAATAAAGTGTCGTATTAACCGGCTCTTTAAGTTGTAAGTAGAGGTATGTGGAATGGGACGCATACTAAAGCCTGCAACTTAAACGGCTATGAATCTGTGATGTGCCTTATCATAATTACTTGTTCCGGACTTTATATCGGATTTCCTGTTTTATGAGTATTATGTTATGACCACCTTGCAACTCTGATTCTATACGCTTGGATTTCGGTGGTATGAGATAAAGGTATATAGATGAGGGTTTCCTTGTTTGGATTATTCCTTCGATGTACTAGTCTCATGGGACCGTGACCTAAGCGTACACAGTCAGTCTTGCTTATGATTGGATTTACCTCGGATTTCCAAGTTTTATGATGATTATGTTTCACCTGTTCCTACCTGCTATATTTGTGTTCTGACCCTCCTGTCTCCTGTACTTGACACACACTTATGCTCACCATGGCTCGCCACCTGGCTTTTGTATCATACTCGCCTGGGGAGTGTCATTTGACTCCCCTGGATCCTCATGTCCAGGTCATGGAGCTTGGAGCGTGTAGATTCTCCCCCTTGTGGATCAGAGTAGCGCAGCGGTAGCGTGAATTCCCCAGCCGACCATCCAGAGCTCCATCCTTCCAGGCCCCCTTGTGAGTCTCTCGAGTTTTTCTTTTAAACTCGTGAGTAACTTTTATACTGTGTATACTTGTACCTTTCCTAGTATTCCCGCTGTTCATATATGTATACCTTTTGTACTCTCGCATTTGCGCATCAGTGATATAATATTATTGTAATATTGGATCACTTCTGGTGATAACTTTGTAATTGTATATATGTGTTGGAATGTATAATGCACCATTTGCTTCCGTACTCTGATTCTTGTCTGTACTGATGCTTAGCGTATATACGGGAGGGTAGTTCTGACCTACGTATATACGTCGCAGTGACGTCCCCGTATCCGTGAGATCGGGGCGTTACAAATCTTTTCCAAAGATTATCACTGTCAAGTGATTTCAAGATCAAAAAGCATCGCCTTAAGTGCTTTTACGGTCGCGCCTTGATGCATAAAGTTCAACTTTTAGAGAATTCTTCTCGGCGTAGGAACCAGTTGTCACCATGAAATACTCAGTCTTTCTGAGTTTTGTCTTCCTATCCATTGAAGAAACTCGATCTCTTCTTGAAGTCTGATTGATGCGCCCTTGTTCGAAAGTCGCGTCTTTCAGGCTGCTTGATGAAGAGATCTGGCTGACTTTTAATTCTAAGTCACAAGTCTTTTGACGCGAGTGTGACAAACTCTGTACTTAGATCTTGAAACGCGAGTTTTATACATAAAGCCCGCATTGAGGCTCTTAACTTAAGAGAATTTTAACTCTTTCGAGACCTCTGGACATAAATGTGGCAACCTCTGTTTCTCAAACGCGGGTGTGGTGAACTATGCGTCTGGGTTACCTCGCGTCTTTTATCTTGGACGCAGGTCTGACACCAAACTGCGTTCAGATCTGCACTGGCCAACTCCGCGTCTGAAGTTCACAACTTCAATCGCGTCTGCTCTTCAGCTTTTCTGTTTCTGTCTTAACAGAATTTTAACTTTTTGATTTTTTGCTTCTTGCAGGTTCTGGGAGCCTCAGCCAGTCTTCCGCATCTTCGCTGGGCTCTTGGGAGAATATTTTGATCGGCGAGCTTGTTCGATTGGCGAGCATTCAGGGAATCAAAGCTCTTGATCATTGGCGAGGAGGATTCCCGCGATTAATGACATCCATCAAGGCCTTATTGGACATGACGCACCAGCAATGCCCCGGGTTTGTCATGGTCACAGTGGGTATGGTGGTGGGTATGGTCCTCTTGCAGGTCACGGGAAAGAGGACGTCACCTGTAAAGTCTCGGATCCTCCCTTCACCAATCTTACCCCCAGAAGTGACATCGACGAAAAACCCATGTTCATTAGATGACTTTCTGGTGGTAGAGATGTTCATCAATGAAGGATTACGGCCCACACCAGTTGGTCGGGTGGAATCAGAATGTTCTGCATTTTGATCTCGAGAAATACCATTGTTCTCGGTTAGCGATGAGCTTCTTCAATGTTTACATCATGCATCATGGTGTAATCAGCATCCGATCATCTCAACACTGATTAACTGCGATATGTCCAATGGAGGAAGAAAGTGGTCTTTCTTTGGCGCTCTTCTAAACATCTTGTATTTGGAGCGGTGTAGATGTCTTGAGTGAGTGCAACCTTTCTCTGAGAGAGAGGGACTTCTTTGTACTCCTTTATTATAACACCCAATCTTATTATATAAGAGAGCGTCTTGTATCACTTTCATATGTTTGAACATAAATAAAAGTGACACTTTTTCTTGTCTTCTGATATGTCTTGAATTCCCTTTTTTTGTATTGAATATCAGACACATAGAAGTAGAAACTCTTGACTTGCTGGAAATGCGATAATTAACTTAACAAGTCAAAGTTGGAAAAAATTCCATTTCAGGAACTTAAGATTACTGTCAGAGGTGTGATATTAACTTGACAGAAATGTGGGTCAGAGGTGTGATATTAACTTGACTCAAAGGGAATTTCAGTTTCATTGGGAAGACTGAAAACATCACTATCACAGGTGTAATGTTAAACTTGACAGTGAAGGTAATGCTAGAGGTATAATTTTGAACTTAGCATTAGTCATCTCGACTTCGATAGGGAAGTTCGAGGGAAAGTCATTATCATAGGTGTATTATTGAACTTAGCAATGAACTGGACGCTAGAGGTGTTATGTTAAACTTAGCATCGCTCATCTCAGCTTCGATATGGAAGTCTGAGGGAAAGTGACTGTCAGAGGTTTAATATTAAACTTGGCAGCAACTTAATCACTGTTAGAGATGTAGTGTTAAACTTAACAGTAATTTGTCAGAGGTGTGATAACCTGACAGTGGTTGATTTGTAATATGAGCAATTTTGAGGACTTGTCATTCTATGGATGAGAATTGACAAGTGAAGTTTAGAATGTCAGAGGTGTAATGTTAACTTGACAGTGGTTGATTTGCGATATGAGCAATTTTGAGGACTTGGTGAATTTGCCGTTAGAGGTGTAGTATTAACATAACAGCGTGGATTCTAATGAGTTTTGTTATCAGAGGTTTAATATTAACTTGACTGAATCCACTAGGGATTGAAAAATCTAGTTTGTCAGAGGTTTAATATTAACACGATAAATCTCAGTTCATTTCATTAGGGAGATGAACACAGGTATTTTTGTAGCCCTACTATTTTGTGGGTGAGAATTGGTAGGAGATTTTGGATGAGAGGAAGGGACCAAGTCCCTTAGGATTTTTAGTAAACCCTCAGCTATCAACGGATTCGATGGGCCTTTACCAACCACCGTTCGAGTTGGGCTAGCCATGCTATTCCCCTTAGAATGATAAGTTATCGAAGACTTATGTTGGACTTAAAAGTTAATATTTTCCACTATCCTTAGCCGTCGGAGGCGTTGAATGTCAGTAGAAGAGTAACTAAACTAAAACCGAAGTTTTGCATTTTATTTCTTCTTCAAATTTTACATCATGCATCATGATGTGACCATCGCTTGATCGGCTTGACACTGATCGTCCGTGATATGATCCAACGAAGAGAAGAAGCTTCTCATGAATCTGAATTTTTGATCAGAGGTGTAGTATTAACCTGATCAGGAGAAGAATGCTATCAAGGATAGTATTTCTTCAAGAATTTGCCGTTGATTGGCATCATGAGCGTATCTCCGTCTGAGGTTATGAGGCGATATGCTCCATTTGAGTAGACTGACTCTACTACAAATGGTCCTTCTTATTTGGGCTGAAATTTTCCTTTGGTCTTATGCGTCATCACCATAGGTCTTCTAACAGTTAAGACAAGGTCGCCTTTTTTGAAAGTTCGCTCCTTGACTTTCTTGTTGAAGGCTCTGGTAATTCGAGCCTGATAGAGCTCGATTTGCTGTTGAGCTTGCAGGCGTTTATCGTCCAAAGCCTCCAACTCTTGGAGTCGCAGTCGATGCTTCTCCTCATTTGTCATCTCTGCTGTCAAGGCGACGCGTAGAGATGGGATTTAGATTTCTAATGGGAGTACAGCTTCACACCCATATACCAAGGAGAAAGGTGTAGCCTTCGTTGGGGTTCGAATCGTCGTGCGATAGGCCCATAAGCATTCACTTAATTTGTCGTTCCAGTCACGTTGGCTTTTCAAAATGAATTTTTTGAGAAGCTTTCCAATAGTCTTGTTGAAAGCTTCTGCGAGCCATTAGCGGCTGGGTAGTATGCCGATGAGGACACACTCTGGATTCTGAACTTGTTGCAGAACCTTTGAAAAGCTTGGCTGACGAACTGGGACCCATTGTCATGAATGATCCGTCGTGGCACGCCAAAACAGTAAATGACGTGATGTTTAACAAATTTGATCACGTCAGATGCCTTTACCTCCTTCAAGGGAATAGTTTCAGCTCATTTAGAGAAGTAATCGGTTATAGCTAAGATGAACCGATGTCCTTTGGATGAAGGTGGGTTGATAGGGCCGACAACGTCCATTCCCCACATCTCAAATGGCCAAGTTGAGGTTGTAGAGCAAAGATATTCTGGTGCTTGATGGATGAAATCGCCATGGACTTGACAGGCGTGGCATCGTTTGGTGTAAGTGATGGCGTCCGGAATCATCGTAGGCCAATATTCTAGCCTTCGGAGTCGATCTCCGAGTTTCGGACCGGGATGATGAGCTCCACAAATGCCATCATGCGCTTCTTTGAGTACTTCTTGTGACTCCTTTTGTGACAGGCAGCGGAGGAGGATCCTGTCATGTGATCGGCGATACAGTGTTCGCGTGATCGCATTATAGTAGAATTTGGGGCTTTCCTTCTAATGACAGCCGCCTCTTTGGGATCGTCAGGCAGAATGTCGTACAAGGTATAGTCAATATACGGGAATCGCCAATCCCAAGGCTCTGGACCGGCTGACGTCTCAAGAGCTTCTTTAGCTTGACAGTCTCCTGTCGGCTTTTGGCGATCTTCAAAAGTGACTCTTGGGCAATACAAGTCATGGCTATAGACAAGTATTTTCTCTACTACTCCAGCTGAAAGGGCTAAGGAGGCAGCGAGAGATGCCAGTGCATCTGCATGCGCATTTTGCTGGCGTGGTATATGGTCGATGTAAAAGTTTCCGAACTTTTCGGCCATAGAGATAGTTGCATTAAAATATGGTACTAAGTCTTCATGCTTGACTTCGTACTCTCCGCAAACTTGGTTAACGATGAGTTTAGAGTCACCGTATGCTTTGAGATTTTTAACGCCAATCTCATCGGTGAGTTGCATTCCAATCAAGAGGGCATTGTATTCCGCTACATTGTGGAACATGGCTCGGTTAATGATAATGCACGAGGGATTACGTAGTTCTGTGGGAAGACCAGTACTACCCCTACTCCTGCTACGATATGCCCTTGTGGACCTGTTCTCGATGCACCGTCGAAGAAAAGTTGTCACACCTATCTTTCAAAAATGTCTGAGTCAGACAAACTTCAGCGACTTCGTCTGGGAGATCCTCGTAAAGTTCGGTCGCTCTCAGATTTGGATGTTCAGCCAGGAAATCTGCCACCGCTTATCCCTTCACGGCTTTTTGCGGTAAAAAGTGCATCTCATATTGGGAAAGCAGTATGGCCCATTTTTTCAGTCGACCATTTAGCGACTATGGCTTCGTTGTGAGCAACCTCAAATGGTTGACTGATATAACATTTATACTTTGGCCCACCAAGTAGTGTCGCATTTTCTGGACGGCGAACACCAACGCCAAACATTCCTTTTCGATCGGGTTATACCGATGTTCGGCTCCGATCATAGTTCTGCTCAGATAGTAGATTGCTTGCTCATGTCCCTGATCATTATTCTGGGCTAGTAAAGCTCCTAAGGAATGATTCATCGCTCGAACATATATCAGGAAAGGTTTTCTTGACACTGGAGCTATAAGGACAGGTGGTTGTGTGAGGTACTGCTTGATTTTCTCAAACGCTTGTTGGCAACATCATCCCAGATGAATGAGACGCCCTTTTTCATTAATTTAATGAAGGGTTAGTATCTTCCGGAGAGATTTGAGATAAACCTCCGGATGTATGCTATTTGCCCTTGCAATCCTCTAAGCTTCCTGAGATTTTTTGGAGGTTACATCTCCTGGACAGCGCGAACTTTTTCTGGGTCCAAGTGAAGTCCTTTGGATGTCACCACAAACCCTAAGAATTTACCGCTGGCTACTCCCAGGAAAGATTTGGTAGAGTTTATCTTCAACTGATGTGCTCGCATGATTTCAAAAACTGTCTTCAGATTGGCTATGTGGTCGCCCTTGACGCGGTTTTTTACTGCAATATCGTCGACGTAGCATTCTACTGTTTTACGCATGTGTTCGTGAAAAAAATTACATTCATAGCTCTCTGATATGTTGCCCTAGCGTTTTTCAGTCCGAAGGGCATGACAGTATAGCAATATACCCCCAGTGATGTCCTAAAAGAAGCATGCTTTTCATCATCAGGGTACATTTTGATTTGATTGTACCCTGAGAATCCATCCATGAAGGACATTCGTTCAAACTCGCACGTAATGTGAATCATGACATCCGTGATTGGGAGAGGGAATTCGTCTTTGGGACAGGCTTCATTTAGATCGCAAAAATCGATGCAAATCCGGATCTTCTCGTTTTTCTTAGTAACGGGGACTATATTGGCTACCCAATCAGGGTGTTGCTCCTCCCTAACGAAGTCAGAGTCTATAAGCTTTTTAACTTCCGACTGGATTACTTCCATTATTTCTGGACGAAACCGTCGCTGCTGCTGTTTGACTGGCTTCACGTCTGAATTAATGTTTAGGCGATGCATAGCCACTTGAGGATCAAGCCCAGGAATGTCCTCATAATTCCAAGTGAAAACATTTATATACTCTCGCATAAGAGATATTAAGTCTTTTTTCTCGGAGGGTGTAGGCTTTCGCTTATAAAATGGGCTTAGGATTAGCCTTATCTCCCAGATTAATCTGGGTGATCTTATCTTCCGTTGGTGGTTCGCGTTGTTCAAAGCGAATATCCCAGAGAGTATTTAGGTATTTGATCCAAGGATCTGTATCAGACTGGATCATTTCTTCATCTCCATCTTCCAGGTGGCCTATTGAAACTATGTTTACTGAAAGTTCTCCGAAGAGGTTGCCGATACTGACGTCCGACTCCCACGATGACGCGCCAGATGAGTAAGCGTGGTATAATGATTCTTCGAACTCAGAGGCTGATGGAATTAGAGTTGACACATAGCCCAACCCCTGCGAGTTCGATGGTAATAGTCGGGGGTCTTCCCTTTCGGAACGAAAGATCGAGGTAGTGTTCTTCTTCCTTTGCCGAAGTTCAAACCAGGACCATTTGTTAGATCCTACCCAATCCTCTCCATCATTCTGAGTATGTTTGGCTTATAATGAGAGAACTGAGGAGATTCATCCTCGCTTTCTGAGTCTTCGCGAGACATCAATTCGGACTTAATTCTTAATTGGTTTTGGCCTTTGCGTCGTGCTGGGACCATGAATACTGATTCTTACACATCATCGATATCTTGGTACGTTTTGAGGGATGACTTCATTGGTACATGCAATGATGTCAGAGCATCCATTGCCGACTAGGGGTCATTATCCACCTCTGTACTAGTGTCTGATGGCACTGAATCAGAAGTAGACACAGAAAAGTAAGTCAAATCCAACTCTTCATTAATATACCACTCGCCTACATCATCGGCGGTGTTATTAACATCGATCTTATTAATGCTCGTTACAAGTGGATTTAATTCCAAATGTACTCTTCTTCTGCCTCTGGCTCAGTGTCAGCTTCATTACCAGAGTCTGGTTCCTCTGGCTGTATTTTCATTCATCTATAGAGAATTCTGGTATAAGAGAGAGTCTGTGAAATAGTTCTTTACCCGTTTGAACGGATGCCCTTCGGCAATCAATGTTCGGACTTTCTCACTTCCATCGATGTACTTCATGACTTGATGGAGAGTGGAGGGGACAATAGAATTACGATGGATCCACGGTCGCCCGAGCAGCAAATTGTACGAAGTATCGGCGTCGATTACATAGCACGTTGCTTCATATCTTAAATCCCCAATCTGGCATTTGAGTTTGATCTTTCCCATTGGGCGCGTACCATTGGCGTTGAAACCATAGATGGTAGTATGGGTGGCGCCCAATCGGTGGTGGGGATTCCTAAGTGCTGCATGACCCGGCTAGGCATATGCTCAACGCAGATCCTAGATCTACCTGAATGCGGCTCACTTCAGATGATCCAATGTACGCTGTGAAGTACAGGGGCCGATCATGTTTCCCCTTGACCTGCATGTCATCTGACGTGAAGGTGATGCAGGGAGCATTTTGGGAGGCATGGAGGCAGTCCTCTTCATCTTCCTCCTGTGGTCCAGCCGGGATCTGGGCCATGAAAACCTCAGCATCAGATAGGGCTTCCCTCAGAGCTTCTCTTGTTGACTTTGATAGTCTCAGGAGCTCGTAGAGGGTGATCCTAACCGGGATATTGGTCATTTGAGTCAAGACATCAAAATGGTAAGGTGTTGGAGATCCTTCCGCGTTGTTCGTTGGAAGAGCCTTGAAAAACTGAAGCTCTTTCTGCTTCTCCGCAGGTTGCTTTGCGGAGGGCTTGGTTGGCTCTGTAGTAGGTTTAGGAGAGCTCACCACCATCTCGTCGTACTTCTTTAAATACGACTGACCCGAATGAGTTTCTACCACAAGCGGTTTATTGAGCTCTGCGGCAAGGACAGTTGTTTCCTCTTTCGAATCGGTTGTGAGGGAACATCGTTTTCTGCTTTCCGGAAAGAAGCACACACCGCATTGCTGGACGAAGCTTTCGTCTTGCCTTTGACTTTCTGTTGGTAACAGTAGTCCACTGTTGGCCAACTACAAGGTCGGGATGAACCCACATAATTTCTCCCTGAGGTGTAGGGATAGGTATAAGACCTTTCTCATGTTGATGATGTGGGTCTGTTTTGATCATTCTTAGTTTCCCTTTCGGGATGGGAACTACTCCGGATGGTGCTGGAGGCTGTTTTCTAAACTGAAGAAATGATGTCATATTAGCCGTCACTTTCTTATGTTCTGGACGGAGCTTTAGCACTTCCGCATTGATCAGAGCTTGAAGAATATCTTTGAAGACGTAACAGCTCTTAGTGAGGTGCCCTAGCATCCTATGATACGACAGTAGTTAGGATTGTCGGACTTGCCGACTTCTTTAGGACGTCTAGCTTCAGGAAGCTTCAATGTGTTGCTCTTGTTGAGTAACTTGAACAACGAATCGACATGCTTGTCTTTGAAGGAATACTGCTTGTTGGCACGTGGCTGACTTTAAGAACCACCTCCCCTGGCCGGCTGAGGTTTGACGGGGGATTTTGTTTCTGTCGCCAATGTATCTTTTCTTTTTGATTAAAAAGATATTTCTGGCGCGCGCCTTGTCGACTTTTCGGGTCTAGGTTTGTTTTCTTTTGCCCTAACCTGGCGATAATTTCTTCAGTCTGTTCACCTTGCTAGACCAATTGCTTTCAGGTGCGGCTTTCAGCAACCCTTATCTGGGTTAGGAGTGAAGTTTGTAGATTGTGGCGACACGTTTCTACTAGGGTGGCCTGGGTCATTCCGCTAGGACATCGGAACGCCATATTCTGAAATCTCTCTACAAATATTTTGACTGACTCTCCCTTTCGCTGCTTTGTTGCCAGGAGAGTGAGCATTGTAATTTTTGAGTCGTCTTCAAAGAAGCGTGTCAGGAAGAGTTTTTCCAAATCACCCCAGTTTTTGATGGAGCTTTCTAGGAGTTTCATGAACCATTCAAAGTCAAGCCCTTTTAGAGTGTCGATGAACAAACGTGCCAAGATGGCATCATTATCTACTACATTTCCTGTCTAAGACTTGAAGTAGTAGATGTGTTGGTTCGGTGACCCTTTACCGTCGAAGGCATGTAAGGTCGGAGCTTTGAACTTAGGAGGGTACGGAACAAGGTCCCCACTCGGCTAAATATGGCCGGACCGCTCTTTCTTCTTGGAGGCCTTTCCGGTTAGTAAGGCTTCCAGACGCTGCTCCAATTGACTCATTCTTTTAGAATGAATACCCCCATTATCCGGTTGCCTTTCTCTTTAGATGAAGATTTAGACGACTCGGAATTAGATTGCCCCTTCTCGATATGTACGGAAGATGAGCTCTCTCCTTCTTTCCGTTTGCCTTTAGACTTCTTAGAAGAAGCTTTGTCGGTTGACTTCCTCTTATCTTCAAGCAATTGTGCAAGCATCTGCTTGAGGGAATCGATAGATTCTTGTTGAGCACGAATCATATCGAATTGTTCCTTCTGGACCTGGGTTGTTCAAAGCGCTTGGCTGTCTCCTCAGGAGTATTTGTTATGTACGCAAAGGCTTCCTTCTCTATGGAAGAGTTCGAGGTATGCGATTCTGCAACGGCAGAGTGTGATTCACTTATTTCAATGCCCCGAGTTAGGGCATTGTAGTTGATTGGGGCGACCGTACCATTCCGAGTGCGAGTATGCCAATACACTCCTGGTTCCGTGTCAGACTTGTCGGAGCTGACCGCCGTTGTTTTCCTCTATTTCTGCTTGCCATGTTCGCAGTGACTTCAGGGTACTCCACGTCAGAGAAGGCTCTCCTTCTGTAGGAGCGACACCTCTTGGCTGATCGGGAGGTCGAGGTCAATCATCTGAATACCGACTATTTGCCTGCATGTGAGCTGCAGCGGCATTCAGAGAACATTGTTGTGATGAGCCGTTCACAGCAACAAGATGGAGTGATCTGATTAGCACTCCTTTTCTTTGTCAAATAATCTCTTAGATCCGTCGAAGGGGAATCAAAGAGATTGGCCTCGGGTTGTCGAGGGCTTTTCAGCTTCTGAGGGCCACCCTTACGTCGAGAATCTGAGACGTAGGGTTCAGAAATGCGAGCTCACGTTGTGTAGAACAGGCACAGCTCTCGCGTTTTGACTTTGAAACGTGGGTCTCGTGTCTCTGCTGAGCAGAGACGCGGGCCTCATGTTGCTGATTGTTGCGTTTGGTTAGCGATGGTTGAGACACGCGGACTTTCCCAATTCCGCGTTTGGTTGTAGAGACGCGGTCTCATGTCTCTGAGAAGAAGCATAGCCCTCGCTCTGCTGAACGTTACGTTTGGGAAGTGAAGTCTCAAAAATGCAAGCTCGTTTTGGTCTCCATACGCAGACTTCACGCGTCTGACGTAACTTAGAAGAGACACAGGCTGAGCCTCGCGCTCTGTATTTGATGGATAGTTGGTTGTTCCAGCTTCTTACGCCTGTAGTTGACGCGCGCGTCGTCTCTGTCGACGTTCAGTGTTCCGGTTACGCTGTACGGGTTGCTTGGAACCCCCGGTAACCTGGAACTGAGGAAGGGACGGGCATGAACGGGCTGAACATCAGCAACGCTAAGCTCTCGAGTCTCGTGGGAGATGTTGACGCGGGTGTTACGTGTGATGTGGCTAGCCATGACACTCTTCTTGTCAGTCGCGTCTGAAGGGATCCCAGAGCGGATTTGAGAGCGGTCCCGAGGAACCTTGCAGTACTGTCGCGCCCTAGGGCTCTTAGAGCTGGAAGAGAGGAACTCTTCATATTTCGCCTGGTCGAACTCTACGACAATGATTCGACCATTTTGCCCATGTAGGTGACGTCACCTTATGCCACGACTTGCTCATCGGTAGAGAAAGTGTTCCCCAGCGGAGTCGCCATCTCTTATTTGGTGGGAAAAATTGAAGATCGAGGTGTAAATTTTTTATCTGATTGTAAAAAAAAATTACAACGGATCATTAATCCTTTTACAAGAGAGGGGAGATATTCAAGCTCAAATCTCCCCTTTGTTTAGTGTCGGGTTTCTTGATGTGGCGATGGAAAGTGAATCTTATTTTTCGTTGACCGGGTGAACGTCAGGACCTCTTGGGAATCCTCTCTTCGGATGGTGGACGAAGTAACACAGCTTCTGTCCAATAAGAATCTCAAAGAGACTGTAGGCAAAAACAAGTTTGTACGCAGCAAGTTGTTAGAAAGTTGAACTCTCTTTCTTTTAGTTAGAGATCTGGTTCTTATACGGCTTACAACCGAAGCTCTTCTGACCAAAGATTTTTCCGACCTCTCTTCCATAGCAAACTGGGCTATTTATAGAGGTTTCAGGGGTAAAAGTGTCCCCTAAAAACGCTCCATAATGGGGGATAACTCCCTCATTACGTGGGCAGTATTGACCCAGTAATGAGGGCAGTTATAACCGAGACGCGGGTTTTGGGCCTCGCGTTTTGCCATTGAGGTGATGCTTGAGAAACGCGAGCTTCAAATTCTGCGTCAAGTTTCACGTGAGACGCGGGCTTTGGACTCTGCGTCTTGGTACTGCAGTAATGCTGAGACGCGGCTTTCATGCTCCGCGTCTTGGTCATTGCAGTGATGTTGAGACGCGGGTTTCAACCCTCGCGTCTTGGTGCTGTGCTGGTGACGATGATTAGCCTTGCGTCTGGAATTTGGATTCTGCTTTTTGATGACTTCTTCAGTGATTTTTAGACAGCCTACAATCATTTTCTGGATTGGAAAGAAAAAATCCTTCTTAAGTTGAGCCGTATGGATATAGATTTTGCACTCCGTGAGGGTGTTCCCCCTGTTCCTACAGAGTCTTCAAGTCTAAATGATGAGATTGGTTATGCTAAATGGGAGTGATCAAATCGCATTAGCCTGATGCTCATAAAGGCCAATGTCAGTAGGAGTATTAGAGTTTTGATTCATGACTGTAGCAAGACAAGAGAGTTTATGAAGGCTGGTTGGGAACAATTTGTGACTTGTGACAAGGCATTGACAATGACCTTGACTCAGAAACTCACAAACACGAAGTATAATACCTCAAAAGGTGTGCTTGTGCATATAATGCACCTAAGGGATATTACTTATCAGTTGAAGTTTCTTCAAATCGAGACGTCAAAGGCATTTCTGGTGCACTTTATATTATCTTCTCTTCCCTTGCATTATGGTCTATTTAAAATATCATACGATACATATAAGGATAATTGGTCATAATATGAAGTTTTGACCATGTGTGTTCAGGAGAGAAAAGACTTGGACAAGAGGTTCTGGAAAGTATCATAATGCCACTCATGATAATGTAGTGAATCCAAGGCAATAAGGATATGATTTGTCCAAGGTTAAAAGAAAACAATCTATGAAGGTCAAGAACAATAGGCTGAAGTGTTGGCCCAGAGGCCCATCACTCTAGTTTTAATGATGATTAACTCATGTAGTTATAGTTTACTAATAATCTTGTGTTTAAATAGTTTCAGTGATTGATCAAGATATTAGTAGGTGTTTAGCTTCAATAAAGGAGTTTTGGAGCTTTCACATTTTGATTCAAGAGCTCGCGCGTCAGATTACATCTAGCACTCGGTTGGAGTCAAGCTCGTTGGATCGCGTTTGGATCGAATCGACTTGGAGAAGGAGTTCTACAAGAAGACTTCGGTTTGTGTTTAGTTTAGTATGTTTAGATCTTGTGTAAAGATTAGATATATTGATATGCTCAAGTTCATATACACACACAAGTTTAAAGTTTATTGATTTTGGTTTTCGATATAACCGTTTTTGGATTTCATATCAAAAACATATATATATATCTTATATGTATATTAGATTCTAACCATATACAATATGCTTCAAAGTTATTTCAATATCATGTTTTTGTATCTAGACAAGTTTTGGAGAAAACGGTTTTCCATTTCAAAAATTCAAGTTTTGAAAATACCGATTTTTGTTTAAAGCCTAATTTCAATATCACAAAAATAGTTCAATTGTTTGTAATATGTGTTGAATTTCGGTCACACATTTGTTATTCAAAGATCTTAAAAGAACTTATTTTTATGGAATTTATGTGTATTTTATGAGATTTTTTAGAAGGTAAAAAGACAAGTTTTCAATCCCTATAATTGTTTGTCCTACCTTCTGCCGGTCGATCGAATGGTCGACCTAGTCAGAAGTCGGTCGACCGGTTTGGTCAACCGATGTGCACGGCCGTATAGACTGGAGGGTCGGTCGACCGCTGAGAGCTCTGCTCTCTGGATCTGGCCCCGGTCGACCGGTCGAGAGCATCTGCTCTCTGTATCCAGGCCTCGGTCGACCGGGCGATCGACCGAAGGCACAACGATCATAAAAATGACCGTTGCCGGTCGACCGGAAAGGCATTTCTGCCCTTTCCTGGCTGCCAACGAGCAGTTTTTAGAGAGCAATTTTCCCACCTTTACAAGTGTTTAACAACAAGTTTTTAAAAGAGTTTTTGGGTTAAAAGATTTTATCTTTATTTGTTTTCAAGGGTTGAAAAATTCAAAGAATAATAGAGTATTTGGGATATTGGTTTAGATCTTCATTTCTATCTTATTCTAGTTGTTTTCTCAAGTATTTTTTTTTTGTGATTTGTTTTCAAACACCTTGTATTCTTACACTTGAGCTATCATATCTATCCTATCTATTAGGATCTTGTTTTTGTGAGAAAATTGGTTTGTGGTTTTTGAGATCACCAAGAGTTGTAACCTTCCTTATATTTATTGGTATCCTTCTTGTGTAGAGGTGATTGTGGAGGTTGTGTTTGGTTGTGTAGTATCCCTCTAAGTGTAGAGGTAATTGTGGTTGGTTTGGCTTTGTGACTCCCTTTAGTGAGAGGTTATTGTTTGTTTGGCTAAGTGCCTATCCCTCTAAGTGTAGAGGTGATTGTTGTTGTGCCTTGCCTCTTGTGTAGAGGTTGTGTTTGTTGGAGAGAGGAGTTGTGTACTCCAAAGTTGTATTACCCAAATCCTCAGTGGAGATTCCTTGTGTGGGAAGTCCTGTGTGAACGATATAGTGGAAATCCTTCTGTGTGAAGGCGGGGACGTAGGCAGTGGCTCGAACCTCGAAATATATCTGGGTATTTGCGTTTGATCCACTATCTCTAACTCTCTCTCTTATACCTTGCATTATTTCATATTGTTCATATCATACTTATATGCTTGGTATTGTTTGTGTGCCTCACTTGTGTTTGAACCAAGAGAGCTTTACATAGTACCTCAACTCCTATTTAAAGGAATTTAGAGGAGATAGTTCAGAGCCCTTCACCGAAAATTCGGCTATACTCTTTGGTTGCACTAAATGTGTTGCAATTAGTTTTTGATTC